>BPLR01017565.1:0-84600 GCA_021605095.1 Caerostris extrusa
TTTTTCTTGCAAAATTATCAAGAGTATTAATTAACACACTAAATTTATCCTGACAGTTCGATCTTAGAATTGTATTTTTGGATAACTACTTTTTTTGCATTCTCTCTCTCTATGTATAGAGAATGTTGCAATGTTAAATCTTATATATGGTAGAGAATTTGAAGTTGCAAGTTTTTTTTTAGAAGATTTTATAAATGCAAAAAGGTCGAATGGTCGAGTGTCTAGCGCTCTGGCGCTCGTTACCACAGGTTTCGGGTTCGAGTCCCGGCGGTGCCATGGTTGTTTGTAGTGGTTCGGAATCCACTTTAAAAAGTAAGTCCTGGTCTAATATGATAGTAGAGCGTTGTGGGGCATTGTTACTCCCCGTCCGTGGCTTATCTTCAAGTTACACGCGCCCCCTGGGTAATACAAAGTGAGTACGTCCGTGCAGCACTTGCCTTAAGGCATCTAAAACCAAGCTGTCTGTGTTTGCCAGCTGCATTAGAAAAAAAATAATAATAAATGCAAAAATGGGCCTGATGACCGTGTACTAGCGTTCTGGCACTCGGTATCACAGTTTCGGGTTCGAGGCCTGGTTGTGCCATGGATGTTGTAGGGGTTCAGAATCCCAAACCGTAGGTCCCGGTCTAATAGAATCGTAGAGCATTGTGGGGGTAGTGTTACTGGAGTCCGTAGTATATTTTCAAGCTACACGTGCCCCGTGGGTAGTGTTAAATGAGTAACAGTGAATGCAGCCTTGCTTATGGCCTAAAGATTAACTGTCTTTATATTTCCAGCTTCATGAGAGCAACAACAACATAAATTTAAAAAATCAAAAAAATTGAGTGTTTTTTTTTTTTTTTTTTTTTTTTTTTTTTTTTTACAACAAAGCGGATGTTATCATTGCTAACTAATTAATAAGAGTAGCACTTTCAAAATTTTGGTATAGAATTTTTGACAAAGAATACAAATTAGTTAATGATTTAAATAAATATTACGTTGTATTATTTTTATACGTTTTTTCTATAGTTATAAAAGCGAAATTTTAACAAATTTCAAATTGATTCATTCCTACATAAATTTGAGATTGGACTAATCAATTCGATGATTTTAAACTTATAATCATTAACTATAACTTCATATAAATTATTTTACTATTCTAAATATGCATATTATTTCTGAAAAGATTTTAGTAAGAGTATAAGACAAGAATTTATTTTACAAATTCTAGCGTTCATTTTTCTTATTCAAAATCATTTAAAATGCATTCAGTATATAATTATATGTCTATTATCTGTGACTATGTTCCGTCTACGATATATGTATATTATAGATGTCTGTAGTTATTTATCTACAATCTATGTTTATTATACATGTCTATGTTCATCAAATATTTGTATGTCTATGTGTACTCCAGGGTGCAGACATATTAAATGCATAGGACATAAACTATCTACATTAAGTTTGCAGGGATGTGTAAAAAGATGAAAACTCCGATTTTCCTTTCTCCATCCACCTCCCTAGGGATAACGAGGTGCTTTCAAAATTATTGCAAATTATTGCAAATTACAGTGGGATCAGTAAGCAAGCAGAAGCCCCCAGAAAGGTGGCTGGCCGGCTGAGTCCCCCAAAGACACTGCAAACCTTAAGTAAAATGTGTAGACATGTTTAAACTTATGTTCTCTATCTTCTAGAAGCAGACAGCCTGATGGGCAATTGGTTAACACTCTGTCGTTGGTATCACAGGCTTCAAATTCGAATCCTGGTGGTGGCAGGGACGTTTGTGACTGGTTCGGAATCCACTTTAAACTGTAGGTCCCGATTTAATTAGTCTGAAATGTACACAAAATGAACGTATAGTGACAAACCAAACCAAACGGCTTTTCCTTTTGTACATGCAGTATAGCACATTTCTATATGACACAAGCAACAGTCGATAATGCTAAAAATGCCGCAATTTTTTCATACCACATATCTGGTATAAAATATTTTCAAGAATAAAAGATGCATGAAAAATTTGAACAGACTAAAAATAAACCAGAATTGTTTGATAATGTGAACAATCATTAGTAAACATTTATCTAATAAAATCAATTCACATCGTTCAAAATGCATAATAAACTTATTGAACAAATCATTACACAAACTAATTTGAGAATAACCTCTTATTTTATGTTTACTAGATATAAATCTTCATCTTAGCCTTTTGGGCCCTAAGAAAATTCATTGCGAACTTTTAAAAAGTCGATATCTAATCTGATTACCGTGGTGTGACTCGGGGCTGCAATCAGAATAGCTGTGCGACTCAAAGAAACTCAATTTAACTCAGATGAATGGATTAAGTTTCCTCTCAGGACGGTATTAACACCTTCCTTCCCCCTCCGGAGATAATGCTCGAGTAATTATCAAAATTACGAATTACTTAGAGAGTACTATTCGTATCTCACTAGACCCGGGATTGCATAATGAGAAATTCATTCAAGCCAAAGAGTATCGATTTTACCTTCGACGCCGCGAAAATAATTTCAACTGGCTTTTTGTTTTTTATTTCTTGATGTAATTGAAAACTGCTTATTTTTCATATATTCCTTATGTATTTACGGAGAAATTTGTGTTTTGGGATACCCTTTTTTATATATTTTTGTAGCTATCCATTAACATTTGAATTTTTTTAAATTTGCAAATGTTATACATATATATAGATAGATAGATAGATAAAATAACTATATTCATTATATACGCATTGAATCTATATATTCCTTATGCATTTACGAAAATATTTGTATTTTGGGTTACCCTTTTTATATATTTTTGTAGCTATTCATTTGCAATTTTTTTTTAAATTTGCAAATGTTACATATATATATATATTGAATTTATATATTTCTTATGCATTTAAATACATTTGTATTTTGTGTTAGCCTTTATATAATTTTGTAGCTATTCAGTTGCAGTTTTTGCAGTTTTTTTAAAAATTGCAAATGATAATGAATAGCAGAAACAGAAAACCCATTGGAATTGTTTCATTTGAAATCACATATGACTTAAATCTAACAAACGACAGCAAAGTTTATTTGAATTAAATCATTGAAATGGTTGCTAAAATAATGTCAAACATTTATATTTAGATGAAACACAGAATTTTCCAAATTCACCTACATTAAATAGACTTGAGTTCTATGGTGGGCCAAGGCCGTCTTGTTAGCCCTACGCACAACAATCTTCAGTCAAATGGGACTGGGACCTACGGCTGAAAGTGGATTTCGAGCTACTATAAACATCCATAGCACTGAAACCTGTGGCGAACCGAACCGAATCCACAGCCGAAACCTGTGGCACCAAGAGATTGTACGCTAGTCATTCGACCATCAGGCCTCATGTATAACGTATAAAATAATTTTACTAATTAAAAATAACTTATAAAAACTCAATTCCTTTCTTAATATTATGATTTATATAACAGACAAAATGTTCAAATTACCTAATTATTTATGAAATAGCTATAAAATTTGAAGATCTTACCCATCATAGCAATTAACCATCCGGGCATATATTGAAGGACAACGAATTCAAAACATTCACCTTTAACTATCCAAACTCTCTTTCAAAACCATCAAACCAGACCACTAGACTCTCGGCCAGCAGGCCTCACGTATAACGTTTAAAATAATTTCATTAATAAAAAAATCAATTCATTTTTTAATATGTAACGAATGAAAGCAGAAATAAAAAATGTTATTATTATAAATCATATTTTATTAAAGTTATTGATGATTTATATAACAGACAAAATGTTAAAATTACCTAATTATTTATGAAATAACTATAAAATTCGAAGATTTCAGCTATCTAGCAATTAACCATCTGGACATACATTGAAGGACAACGAATTCAAAACATTCACCTTTAACTATCCAAAACTATCTTTCAAAACAAGCGGACGAACCATATGTAGCCTACCTTCACAATCACTGCAGATTTATAGCATCGTAATTTTTTTTTTTTTTTGTTACTTCCATTCTCTCTTTTCAGTGAGGCAGGGTGGAACCGTCAAAATAGAGAGGAAAGAGAACCTCGATTCAAGGATAATCGTCTGTCTCAAAAGATGCCCATCCTTTCGGTGTGAATACCTTCCTTTTGACAGCCTTCACATTTGACAGCCTCTCTCGAAAAAAAAAATTATTATCTCACTAATGGTTATTTAGATACTACATGCCTTATAAGAACTAGTTGGATACGTTGTAGTTTGAAACTTTTGTTAAAGCATTTTCTTAAGTGGTTAAGTGTGTTGGTGTGGGTGATATGATGCCTACTTGCATTGTCTACCTACTTGTGGTTTTAAAGATAATTTGTAAAGGATGGTTTAAATGTTGTTGTTTTTAATTGTTAAGATGCAAGTGTTAAGGCGAATAGTTATCGAGCATAGGATTTTTTTTATGTATTTGTATTTTTTACGTTATGCCAAGGGGCTTGGATATTTGGATGGTGACATGTATGTTTGTAGCGGTTCGGAATCCACTTTAAACCATAGACCCTGGTCTAATTTGATCGTAGAGCGTTGTGGGTTTAGTGTTACTCGCGTCCGTGGCGTATCTTCAAGCTACACGTGCCCCCTAGGTAGCGCTAAATGAGTAACAGCGGAGCAGCCCTTGCTTATGGCATAAAGATTAACTGTCTCTGTATCGCCAGCTGCATTAGAACGACAACAACGTTATAACATTAAAATGTGTTGTTGTTGTTACTAATCCGCCTGGTGCAGGAAATCCTACACCAGGTCCAATAAGCCCTGGTCCATGACTAGGGGGTAATATGCAACCTCACTTTAACCACGAGGACTGATGACTGTATAAACCTCAAGACAACGCTGCAAAGTCTTATTAGACTGATATCTACGGTTTATAGTGGATTTCGAATCACTACAAACATCCATGGTTGTCGGGACTCGAATCCGAAACCTGTAGCACAGAGCGCTAGGCACTCAGCCATTCAGGTCCTAAGCAAAATGTTACCGTTATAAATATTTCTGGTATTAAATTAAATTAATTTAGATTGTTTTTTTTAATAAAAAGCTTCTTAAATGATCATAGAAATATTTCATTATCATAAAATATTGTTTTTGTAGTTGTACTCAGGTAAAAAATGAATGTACAGAATAAAAGTCAAATCATAAGAATACGTCCATTTTCTTTCTATCTCTCATATAATCATTTTAGTATTGTAATTTTCACAATACATTATGAATTATTTTTCGATTTAATCAGTTATATTTCGATTTCGATTATTATATTAAGATTATATTTCGATTTCGATTATTATATTAAGATTATATTTCGATTTTGATTATTATATTACGATTATATTTCGATTTAATCAATTAATCGATTTTTGAAATTTTGAAATGCATGGATTTTTTTTACGCAACAGAAGAAAAAAAATAATAGTTTGTTTACAAAATTTTTAAAAAACTCGTTTTATTGTTAAAAAATAATTTTTGTATGTTCTTTATAGAATTATTTTTTAATACCTAATGTTAATTTACCTAATTTTTATTCATCAGAAAATCTGTAAAAATCGCATCTTCCGTAAATAAAAATGTATGCAATTTTTTATTAAGCATGTTTTTAATCATCTTGGACAATATTGATATAGTAAGAAATCAAATTATTTTTATTTTATTTATTTATTTTAATTTTATTTATTTAATTATTTATTTTAATTTTATTTAATTATTTATCTTATATTTCATTTTATTTTATTATTTATCTTATATTTTATTTTATTTAATTATTTATCTTATATTTTATTTTATTTATTTTTATTTTTATTTTATTTTTATTTTTATTTTTATTTATTTATTTATTTTTTTTTTTTTTTTTTTGACGTTTCTATTTTATAAAAATTTACTTTTTCATAAAAAATAATTAATTCCAATATTGAGATGCACTAATTTAATAATACTTAGTAATGAATGAATCAAAAAAATTCAAAATTTGTATTGAAAATCATGATGGATACGAGCTATTCAATAGAAAGCAAATTCTACTGAAGCATTAAAATGTTTTAGATTATCGCTCTCAAATCTTTTTTTTCTAGTTCGTTTTCTCTTTCTCAATTGCATATGTAAATCTACTAGCAAATAAATAATAATTCTTATAGATTATATTCGTGAAACCGAATCGAAGAAAAAAGTATTCTGACAGAAAATTACTTAATTTGTTCTTAGAAGAAATTTTCTTGCATATTAGTTTTGTATATAGAAATGTTAATTTTAAGACATTTTTTTGGATTTTTAAGTCAATTAATTACTCAACAAAATAAATACTTTTTTTAACCATAACTAACCAACCTGCTAGAAGTGATGTATAATGTTGGTTATTTTTTATTCAAGGTTGCCAACCCGCAGCCCGCCTTGAATATTTTGCGGCCCGTGAGATTTATCACACTTTTACAAAATATATTTATTTTATAATGGCCAAAGTTGTGAAAACCAACGTATTAAAAAAATACATTATAATATGTGCATCCAGATATTCAAAAATTAATTGCCGATATTATAAAAAAAAATTACTTTGATTTAAAAATAATATTCTTGCGAATATAGGACAGATATTGCCTGTTTTATTTATGAGTTTACAGTTATCCTTACATCCATCATGAGTTCGCAGAATAATATTCTGCGAACTCATGATGCGCGCTCATCTTGGAACATCTAATATAGCAGTTTCTATGTTTCACTTTAAGTGACCTCAGTGACTATTCCTAGATATGCACAGTTGATTGTTGATAGCAGAGAAAACCAGACTCTTAGTTCAAGTTGTTAACACTTTTGGTTCAACTTAGACCTGCGAATCGTTTTTTCTAAAATGCAATTGATCAAACACAAAATACGCTAACCTGCTACACCGATTACGATGTGCAAATTGAGATCGATTTGCAAAAGCAAAGTGAAAGAGTGGAGAAACGAATATCGCACTAGTAAAAAAAATATTTTTTAATGATCTCATTTTTTTTTTTTTATTTCGTTTATATTTATATATTTTTATATTTCATCTTTAGTGTTATATATTTCTTTACATTGTGCGCTTATTATCAATATTAATATATTATTTATGTTTACATGTAAGGATAATAGTAAACACAATAATAATAGCTCATCATGTTTCAATTTTCACCCCAAAAATGAATAATTGATTTAAATCTAATATGGAGACATATAATTTTATATACGGCCCGCGGGTTAACATATGATGCCTTTCCAAAGTGCTGATTTTTATATTTATGGTCTATAAGATCATTTGGGTTCCAAACCAAGACCATTTGTTGGTCATTCCTGTTTAAATTGTTAGCTAATTTTATATTTATGGTCTATAATGGGTATAGTGTCTATAATGGGTATAAATCTAATATAGGGATATATAATTTTATATCTGGCCCGCGGAGTTAGGATACCTTTCGAAGTGGCCCGCAAGACCATTTGAATTGGCCACCCCTGTTTTAGTTATTAGCTGATTTCAGATTTATGGTTTTGTTTATATAACTTAATACTATAATTTACCATTTAATTAGAAGAGAGATGTTTAGCTTACCATTCAACTGCTACTGTATGGCAAGTCAAGATGAGGCAGAAGATGATGAATGTGATAGAGTTTATGCGATCCAGCTTCCATCAGATTTCTCTTCAAAAAATCTTCTTCTTTTTGTTCCTTCCTGGGGGAGAGGGGTGGAGTTGAGCAGAGGAGTTTTGTCTTTCTCGAATGTACAAATGACTTGGTGATAAAGTGAGTTGCTTTTCTTTTTTAAAAAACATTTTTTCTTGAGGTGGAAAAAGGACAACATTGGCACTATTTATATTATTTATAACGATCTCGTAGGAGAGAGTCAGTTCAAAGCGTTCTGTACAATCTATAGTACAATAGTACACACCTAGCGTCCTTGACCGCTGAGACGCTAGCTGCTGCTCCTCGAGATTCCTGGCCACTATGTCTTTTTGCTATGTACAATATATATGTATATATAATATATATATTTTTTTGTATGTATGTATAGAGGGGGGAGTTTGTGCTTCACAATCAAGGTCCGTGGACAGCGATCAGTCGTAGAGGGGGTGACGATGTCCGGTGGTGGGCAGGACGAAACAGGGGGCTATTTGTCAGTGGGCCGCGAGAGACTGACCGTGCATGTGCGGAGGGGGGCCGTGGTTCTGGGGCGACAGCATGGGAGGGCTGTGCGAATGGAGGGACCCGTGCCCCGGCGGACTGTGCGTGATCATCATCTCCCCCGGGGTTCCCGGCCCCCCTCCTATGTTGACGGGAGGGGTCATCCTCTTCTCCTTCTGCCGCCGGTTGCAGAACCACACCCTGACCACCTCCTTCTCGAGCTGCAGACTGTCCGCCAGTCCCGCTATCTCCTGCGCAGAGGGCTTGGGCTGCTTGTGGAAGTGGTTCTCGAGGGCCCCTTTCACAGACACCTCGATGCTGGTCCTCTTCTTTCGCTTGCGTCCCTGGGCGGCGATCTTGTCGATGGAGGTCGGGGAGCCCGTGGTGCTGTCCGCCTCCTCCAGCCACTTGGCCAGCAGGGGCTTCAGCTTGCACATGTTCTTGAAGCTCAGCTGCAGGGCTTCGAATCTGGAAAGAAGAAAAGAAATGATGAGAAAGGTGAGATGAGCAATATATTAATTCACTTGTACAAAGCGTGATATCTTTTCAGAAAAATAAATATTTTACCAATCTTTTTTTAGCTCATTTATCCAAACTGGTTGTCCCGGATTATTTGTAACCACTAATCAATGTATAACTATGTACTATGTATAAGTTTTGTGTTTTAAATAAAATTGCGCCAAGTCTGGTCCCCAGTTGGGGGATAAGTTCACTGCAACCAAGCCAGCGTGTGTGCACGGTGTCCTGGACCGGGCTTACTGGAGTGTCGGGCTGGGGTTGCTTTTTCGCAACATCGAGCATTAGTATCGCGTGGCTTCAGCCAGGTTGTTTGAACAATTTGAATTTGAATTATCCAAACTGGTTAAAAATGTACATCATCAAATAAAACAGCAACACCAACAACCTTCGATATTAATGAATAATTAACTTCCTTTTTTAAAAAAAAATTCATTTGTAACTATCATTTTTTATAGTTCATATTGTTTCAATTTAAAAAATATTTATTATTCATTAATAAGATTTATTTTGTTGTTAGCAATATATTTTAATTACACGAAAACATAAAGTCTACCAAATTATTGAACATATTTAAAAATAAAATTGAATAGAACTGTGGTATTGTTCAATACAGAGATAATCTTTATGCCAAAAGCAAGGGCTGTATCACTGTAACTCATTTAGCCCTACCCAGGGGGCACATGTAGCTTGAAGATATGCTACGGACGCGAGTAAGACTACCGCCTCAACGCTCTACGATCTATTAGATCGGGACCTACGGCTTAAAGTGGATTCCGAACTACTACAGACATCCATGGCACCACCGGGTCTCGGAGTCGAAGCTGAAATTTGTGGTACCAAAGACCAGAGCGCTAGTGACTCGACTATCAGGCTCTTAATTGAATATAACTATTTCATGAAATAATTAATTTTAACTGTCTAATTTATTTTAAAATTGCATTAATTTCTAAACACTACTAGTTGATTCTTAATGCATAGTACTAATTTTAAAAAACGTTATACTAAAGCAGCCTTTTTTCTAGCTTTAAAGGAAGTACTCATAACAGAAATCCTGAAAACCTTCAAGAAAAAGTATAAAGTTAAATTTTTTTCTCGATACACCTTATTTAAATTGTTACTTTTTCAATAAATATTGGAAAATTATTTTCTAGATCGGCTATATTTGCTATATAGTGGCAAGAATTTTGTCGATTGGACAGCAGGACAGTTCTGAAAGGGATCCTGAATCCACGAATGTTTCAAGTTTCAATTATCAGCCGTAATCGTCTATGATCCAGTATTATAATCTCAACTGATTTCAACGATAGCATATGAAATTATTTCTATTACTACTCACAAGAAGAGCTGAAATGACTAAGGTGGCCAGTCGGTTAACATTTAACGCAGGCTGTCTGGGTTCGATTCCGTGATGGGAAGTTTGGTTCCATGGTGTAATGGTAAGTCTGTTGACAGCCATGATTCCCGATTTATCATGCCTTTTTATGCAAGGAATTCTGGTGGTCCTCCTATACAAGTTACCAAGTGTCTGTTGGTGACCTCATTACAAAAATTTCGTTTGTTGCTGCAACCCTTTTGGAAATTTCCAATGTTTTGGTTAATAAATGCATTAACTTTTATAGCCATGTTTCACTGTCTGTAGTGGAAATTTCAAGCAGTTGTTGTAGAAATATCATTGATTAATTTTGTTTGGTTCGTCGCTCTACGGTCATTTTGTGCACACTTTAGGCTAATTAAGCGGGATCTATTTGAAGTTTTGCGATTTCTGATCTTAATATCTGGTTCGAATTCAGCTTTATTCCTCAAAAGCTAAACATGTTTCATTGTAGATTTGGTTTGGTTTGTGTCTCTACGGTCATTCTATGTATAATTTAGGCTAAATAGACAGGAACCTACAATTTAACAATAGTTTACAATTTTACAATTTTAATACTTTGCACAATGTGATAAAATTAAGAAGGCTAGATTCGAAAATCTAAAAAGATTCTAAAAAGATTTGGTTTGTCGTTCTTCGGTCATCTTATGCGGAAGAGGACTAATTAGACCGGGACCTACAGTTTAACTGGGCATCCGAACCACTAACCATCCATGCCATCGCCAGGATTCAAACCTGAAGTCTGTCGTACCAAATGTGTGAGCACCAGCCAGTTGGCCATCACGCCACAAAAATATCATTGAGGAAAAGTAATTGAAAGAATTTTATTTGTTTCTCTACGGTCATTTTTTTGCACACTTTAGGCTAATTAGACCGGCACATACTGTTTAACGTGGGTTCTGAACCACTCACAAGCATCCATGCCACCTCCAGGATTCGAACCTGAAGCCTGTGGTACCAAACGCCAGAGAGCTAACCAATTGGCCATCAGGCCGCAAAAGAAAGAGATAAATGTGGCTGGGACAGCACATTGCTAAGAAAAACATGTAATGTTCGTCCCTGCCATCCTAAACACCTAATTAGGAATCCCTCTGTCATTACAAATTTTGAAATTCCAATAAAGTGCTCTTTTAATACATCCCTATCACTGATTAAAATATCATTGAATAAAAGCATGGATTAAGAAAAAACGAAATCGGATAACACAGCAATGGTATGTTACAAACAGTAAAGGCAACCGGGAATATAAAACCGGTTTTACCCTATTGCAGGTCATCAATTACGAATAGCGTCGATTGTCGACTTAGCGCAAGATTTACTCTACTATTTGCGTATGAATAGGAAATGAATGAGCTATGCATTGACTGCTAATCAGTTAAAAACCCATTAATGTTTTTCCAAAGGCTAACATGAATTTATTTCATTTAGTCTTACAATAGTTTTTTTTTCATATGTACTAAAAATGGCAAAATTTTTAAAAACTCCGATAATTTAGTATATAGTCCGATAGTTCCGATAGTTATTTAGTAACGATGTAATGTCAAAATCTAAATGACTTCAAGTTGATTCTGCTAATTATGTTATTGAAAATTTGATGCGTTAATTTTTCTCTTTTGAGTTACTGTTTTTCTTGCAAAATTATGACACATTTTTGAAATGTGCAAGCACGATAATTGCTGCAAATTTAAAAGGAAAATTTAATACTTAATTTTCATCTAAATTTTTATATGTAATTCCCCTACTCATTTCCTAGTGGTAATACAGAACAGTCATACTGTATTACTATAACAGTATATAGTACTGCCATACCATATACTGTATTTCACTCAATACAGTATGAGTGAGGGAAAATTCGATTTTATCGAGTGGCTTGCATTAAAAACATTGTCATGTAAAACGTATACTGTGATATTGTGACATAGCGTCTTGCACCCAACTTAAAATGGTTGATCAATATTTACAGGATTTTCACAAAAACGATGCTTAAAAAATATTTTGGAAGGAATTATTGCCCGTAATTCCTATATCGGTTTCGTCAGTAAAGTTGCCAACAGCTAAAAGATTAATGAATAAAAATAACTGAATAGGAAACAGAAATCTTAATTTTTAAAAGAAGGTCTGAAATCAAATTTTAAAACAAAGGAATCTCTATTGGCCAATACATTTTTAATATAATAATTCAGCAATTGCTGCTTTAAATGAATTTTGGCAGATATTTCCAACGATTCGAAAGAATAAAAAGAAAAGCAAGTTTTTACTTCATTATAAAATTTATTCTTAGAAAAATAATTGCCAATTAAGACAAAACATTTACAGTAGAAGAGAATGAGCATTTAAAGAAATATATATATATTTTCTTCAGTTAAATATGTAACCACTGTATCTTCCTCCTTGAGTCAACGTCGATTGATCAAGTTTAAATTTATTACAGTAACGTTTTTTTTTTTTCTCGTCTAATGCAGATGGCAAACACTGAGACACTTGGTCTTGGATGCCTTAAGGCAAGCTCTGCACAAACGTTACTCACTTTGCATTACCCAGGGGGCGCGTGTAACTGAAGATAAGCCACGGACGCGGAGTAACAATGCCCCGCAACGCTCTACGATCCTATTCGACCGGGACCTACGGTTTAAAGTGGATTCGAACCACTACAACATCCATGGCACCGCCGGACTCGAACCCGAAACCTGTGGTACTGAGCTCAGCCACTCGGCCATTCAGGCCCCATTACCGTAATGTAGAAAGATAAATAATTTATGCAATGCTGCATTTTAAAAATCACTCCTAAATGTGTTTGAAGAAAGAACGCCCTTTTTTTTTTTTTCAGATTGTAGACTTTTGACAAATGTAGACTTTTACATTTTTAAAAATTGTTATATAAACTAGTAAAGTTTGTTGAGTTATTTGAATGGAACCATAACGTCGATTGATCAACTTTTGTTTCCTCGTTAACTCATCTTTTACATCTAAAATCTAATGGAAGGATGCTCCAGTCTACTTATTACCGGTCAAAACTAAAAATTTCATTCGAAATCATTTACCATGTTTCGTATTGAGTTTACCTAAAACAGGAGTCATGCATTGCTTTCAAACGTTGTTCTAGAATATGTGAAATTTTTAAAAATAAAAAATGATGGATGAAAATTTGATTTTACAGTGCTTTATATAAGCATATAAGATTCGAAGATTTTATATGGATTTGTTGCTAAGATTAACATAATCACATTGAAAATGATTTTCTTTGATTTATTTTAAGAAGAAAATATATAAAAAAAATACACTTTAAATTTGTTTAAAAGCTTTTCACTTATAAAATAATTATTTTTGTTACTCGAAGAAAAAAATTGTTTAAATTTACTATTTATGTATATATATGTTCTTATTCATTCATACGTAGAATGTTAAAACACTTTTGCAATATTTTTAAATTACTTTTCATACACGAGCGGCTATGTATTCAAAAAGTTGACAATATTTGTTTTATAATTAGTTATAAAATCGATGCATTAAAAAAATTTTTAATGCATTTTGAATAGCAGTGATTTCGGAGAATAATTGTTTGTGACGGTTAGTCCTTAGGGATTTTTAGATGATTTTGCAAATTTTTGTATTAACTTTTGAATTATTCTCATTGATGGTTGTTTCTCATTTATTCTCAATTTATTATTAATTATTATTATTTTTATGAAGCTATGTTTTCGTTCTACCAAACTTAAACTTCTTCATTGGCGCAACAACCCCTTGGTGGGCTAAGGCCGTTTGGCTATTGACAAATTTCGAGACAGGAAATGTTTTCTTTTCATGGGGTATGGGTGTCCGCCCTACGTCCAACGCTCTATGAACATATTACACTGGGACCTACGGTTTGAAGTGGATTCCGAACATCCATGGCAGCAAGCGGCAGATCGCTTGTCAATCGGTCATCAGGTCCCAAAGTTAAATCTTTTCATCTTGATCTGGCCGTCTACCCCGACTCGAGCCCGATTCCCGTACACCGATCTATGGACCGCTAATCACTTGGCAATCAGACCCCCTGGCCTGAATTTAAACTACATGTAGAAAATGTAATGTACCTTTAAATGCCATAGCTTTGAAAAATTCCATACACTTTAAAATTTTTGCATTGACGTAGTGATGTTTTCATTAAAATTTATAATTTGCTTAAAATTAAACATTTTTCTCATTATACTTTTCGTTTTCTTAATTAAAACCCAATAGGGGCCTGCTGGCCGAGTGGCTAGCACTCTGACGCTCGATACCACAGGTTTCGGGTTCGAGTCCCAGCGATGCCATGGATGTGTTTGAAGTGGTTCGCAATCCCCTTTAAACGATAGATCCCGGTCTAATAGGATCGTAGAGCTTGCAGGGGCATTGTTGCTCCGCGTCCGTAGTTTATCTTCAGGCTATATGCGCCCACTGGGTAGCGCTAAGTGAGTAACGTCAGTGCAGCCCTTGCTTATGGCATAAAAAAGATCACGGTCTAAGTTTTTGCCAGATACGTTATGGGAAAAAATATACTACTTTTATTTGGCTATACACTATTTCTATTCAGCTATATGCTATTGCTATTCGGATAAATACTACTGCTATTCTTTTTTTTTCGGTCTAAGTATTTGCCAGCTGCATTAGGAAAAAAATTAAAACCCAATAAATTAATAATTAAATAAATGAATAATAATATAATTAAATAAATGGGAAATGAATAAAATTTCGTTTAAAAAATGAAATCAAATTCATGTTTCTTCAAGGTTTGCGGTTTTAAATAAACGCGATCTATTTTTATTTCAAAGAATTGAACCTTCTGAATTCTTCTCGATACTCCTTTTTTGCGAGTTCAATCGAGTCCATTTGTCGCTCGCGGCTAGCAGCTCTGAGATGAAGGCGGTTTTTCGCGCTAAAACCCCGACGTAGGAGTGCAGCGGCACAATCTATTAAAGGGAGGATGGGGATGAAAAACAAAATAATAAAGAGGCGGAATTACGTGCATATGATTGATGCTTATACTTATTTGCTACATCATAATTTAAGGAAAGCTAATAAAACAGTTAGGAGCGATTTAAATGCGGACGTACATACGCTTTTCTTGAAAAAAATCGTTGACCTCAGACTTGTTTTTCTTATATTAAGCTGCCCTTTCAATCTCCTGGACACGCGATGAATCGTATACACCTGGTTTTAGAAACAAATACATAAGCGTTAAGAGGCTTAAAAATGGCGGACCACAAGAATGGGAGTGTGTTTACTTATAGACTCTAAGTATGAACGTTTTTTTTCAAGATTAACATGCTTCTTAAACAAGTAATAAAAAAAATTTAAAGTCAATTCCTTCTTTTTTTTCACTCTATTGCAGAAAGTCCTTTATAAATAATTTTCATTCATTTTTTAAGTTAGAAAAATCTCTCTCTCTCTCTCACACACACACACATGGTGGTTTCATGGATGTTTGTGAGTGGTTCAGAATACACATGTAGGTCCTGGTCTGTTTAACCCTCGTGTGCACAAGATGACCGAGGGCTAAAAGCGACAAACCAAACCAAACACACTCACATAGACATTTTCCATCTCTCTCACTCATTTATTCACATGTTTCATTTTCCATTTTGTTCCTTCCTGGACTCAGACTAGAATCCAGAATGAAAAAAATTTTTTTTTTCCAGCGATCTACGCGTTTCGCCACTGACGGTATTTATTCCTAAATTTATATCCTGCTAAATATCTTATATAAGAGAAATTTTTTTCTCCCATATAAAACTAAAATTAATTAATTGAATTTAATGAATTAATTAATATTTGAAAAAAACTAAATTAGCATCCAGTGTCGCTCACTACAAGTTAAAAAAATGTATTTGAACTTGAGTGGATGAATAAAAAGTATTTTATGAACGATTGAAAATTTGAACAAGATATATACAGGGAGAGTGTGAACTAATAGTAGGAATTGGAAAAAGCAAAGCAAAAAGCGTGGCGTAATTTTAAAGCGTTTAATGGTTTCTAAAAACTAACTTGCTGTTCAATATTTAAATTCTGTAGTAAGCATATCTAAGTTGGTTTGTTCGTCGCTCTACTGTCATCTTAAGCTAAATAGACCGGAACCTACAGTTTAACATGGATTCTGAATCATCAACAAACATCCATTCCACCGCCAGGATTCGAACCTGAAGCTTTCGGTACCAATGGCCAGAACGCTAGCCAGTTGACCATCAGGCCGCAAGCATATCCAGAGAATTTTGTTTGTTCATTCATTATCATCAACAGAAAACAATCTCATGTTTAATAACACACAAGAATCTGTGTTGGGGCCTGAATGGCCGAGTGGCTAGAGCTCCGGCCATTCCGGCTCGCTACCATAAGATTCGGGTACGAAACCCAGCGGTGCTATGGATGTTCGTAGTGGTTCGGAATCCACTTTAAAACGTAGATCCCGGTCTGATATGATCATAGAGCGTTGTGGGGGTATTGTTACTCCGCGTGAATAGCGGGGCCTGAAGGCCGAGTGGTTAGTGCTCTGACGCTCGGTATCACAGGTTTTGGGTTAGAGCCGGCGGTGCCATGGATGTTTGTAGTGGTTCGAAATACACTTTAAACAGTAGATCCCTGTCTGTTTAGCTTAAAGTGTGCACAAGGTGACCGTAGAGCGGCAAACCAAACAGCGTCCATAGCTTATCTTCAGGCTATACACACCTCCTGTGTAGTGCTAAGTGAATAACGTCGGTGCATCACTTGCCTTAAGGCATCCAAGACAATTGCGTAAGTGTTTTCCAGCTGCATTAGAACAAGAAAAGAAACTGAGTGTGTTTGCTTATATACTCTAAGTATGAAATTTTTTTTCACGATTAACATGCTTAAAAATAAAAACAAAAAGCATGGTGTCATTTTAAAGGGTTCAATGGTGTCTAAAAAATAGTATTTGCTATTCAATATTTAAATTCGGTTGTTAAGCATAATCCAGAGAATTTTGTTTTGTTTTCCACTGACCACAATGAATGAACAATCTCATTTAACAATAACATGCTCCTTTATATCCTATGCTCAAATTCTTTTACGCATATTGCAAAAATGTTGCTGTCCTTGTTGTTTTCAAAATCCCCGAGACTGGATCGAAGTCATTGGCATGGAAAAAAAATGTTGCAGATTAAGAGATAGTTAGGTCACAAAACATGGCGCCTGCCACACTGGATCCCCATGTTGCAACTAAAATTCTCAACTACAGACACGACTTCTTGGGGTTCGCACTCTCTTTCTTTAGCCCAACGGAATAACTTTCTGGTTTACATATTTATCGTTTCTATATCGCAGACACCCCAGAATCATGCTCACTCAATTCTCTGCTCATTGGGGAGCTCTTATTCCACATTACAATAGGATTATAATACCACAAATATAATTAATTAAAGTTCATATTTCAGATTGAATTTTCAAAGGAAATAAATTTTCAGCTAATGTAAAACAATATAGCATATTTATTAAATAAAGTATTTTATTCATTTAATATATTCGACTGCTAATCGCTATGTAACCACTATTAAGTAGCAATTGGTCTTTTGTGTTTTGTTGAAAAATATGTACAATATCTGCCGATGTTTCAAGTTAAATCTACTGAGTATTAAAATATATATACATATATATTGTTCTTTTTAATCAGCTATAAATTTTTAATGATAAAGAAATTCCAAGGAGTTGAAAAGATATTCTTTAGATAAAAAAATCATTAAATTAACAACAGATATAATATGGCGCCGTTAATAATTATATTAGTAACCAATTCACCTAGGTTCAATTTACTGTTTATACCATTTCTTTTTCTATTCATAGTAATGCAGTTATTTTAAGCAACTATTACTAATTGTGATTACAAATATTAAGAGTTTAAGTTCGTTTATCAAAATACTTGTTATCTATGTTATAATTAGATAGCAATATTATAAATTCTCTACACCTCTAAATCACTACTTAATGAATTATTTTTTCTTCTTAATTATACTGTAAATTCATATTTTAGAACTATTATACAGAATGGCCTGCGTTTTGGACTATACTAATGGCCTGCGTTTTGGACTATACTAATGGCCTGCACCTGTTTACCCCTTCTTATATGCCATAAATAATACTTTTGTTTTAGTGTTGCTTTGTAAATTTACATATATAGCAAAAAGTTGTGAAAAATTGTTCAATATAATTTATTATTTAGATTAAAACTGCATTAAAGTTAAAATGCGGTATATTATATTGTAGCTAGGGTCCTGAATGGCCGAGTGTCTAGCGCTCTGGCGCTCGGTACCACAGGTTTGGGTTCGAGTCCCGGCGGTTCCATGGATGTTTGTAGTGGTTCGGAATCCACTTTAAACAGTAGGTCCCGGTCCTAATAAGATCGTAGAGCGTTGCGGGGGCATTGTTATTCCGTGGCTTATCTTCAAGTTACATGCGCCCCCTGGGTAATGCAAAGTGAGTATGTCTGTGCAGCTCTTGCCTTAAGGCGTCTAAGTGTTTGCCAGCTGCATTAGAACGAAAAAAATATTGTAGCTATATTAAGGGAAATCTACTTAGCGTTTAGCAGTAAACAAGTTTTAATGTGTTTATCTAAGAATGATATGTTTTACATAGGCCATTAGTTAGCTATTTTGATGTAAATGTGATATGGCAGCTTACAAAATGACAATTCAATGCGAAAATTGCGAAACATTTTCAGAATTTGTTTTTATGTAATAAAATACTCATATTATTTAAATACCATTTCTTTATCTCACAGAACTGTAGCTATTTTTAGCAACTATTACTATGATTGCAAATATTAAGAGTTTAAACCCATTTATCAAAATATTTGTTATCTATGTTAAAATTACATAGCAATGCTATAAATACACCTCTAAATCACTACTTATTGAATTATTTTTCTTCTTAATTATGCAGCAAATTCATGTTATACGACTATTATATAGAATGGCCTGTGGCTTAGAGTGTTTATCCAACTGTATCGCTTATATACAATAAGTGATGCTTTATATTTATTATTTTTAAAATACTTGTTATCTATGTTATAATTATAGAGCAATGTTGTAATTACAGCTCTAGATCATTACTTATTGAATTGTTTTTCTTCTCAATTTAAAGTTTATATTTTCTTTTAGGTGGTGAAGATTTAAGTGATCATTATTTATATAACAATAATTAATTAGAGATGACAAATTTAATTGAACAATTTTTGTTTTTAAAAACAATTTTTTGGTTAATTTCATGACTATTAAATGATGTTAAAATCTTTGATTGAAATTCAGGAAAATTAGTAGTTAGGAATTAATCTATTTCATATGATTTTTAATATTTTTTTTATTCAATATAATCTATACAATAGATTTATATTATGCAAAATGTTAAAAATTATAAAATTGCATTGTATTCAATATTTTATTTTAAGCAAATTATTAACGTATATTTATTAATGTAGGACAGATTTAAATATATCAGATAAATACTATAATTTTTTTGAAGTAATATCAAAAAATTTTTTTTTTTTTAGTTTAAGTTTTAAATATAAGTATTAATGCGTTAATAAATAATAAATAAGACCACTTGAATATTTTCGTACCGTAAAAATTAAATTTTTTCATAATTTAAAAAAATTTACAAAGAAGAATTTAAAATAAAAAAAAAGAAATATGTAAATATATAAACATTATATACGTAACTATTAAAAGAATCCATAAATTCTCTAGATAGAAAAACGTCATTAAAAATTTATCTAAAAAAATACAATAGTTTATTTTTTATTCTTGATTTTTGTGGTACAATAAAATTGAATTAAAAATATACAAAATATTAATTTTTTTTTTAAATGTTGAACTCTAGACTTTTTTTATTTATATATCATTAAAAAAAATAATATGTTTGAATGTAATCCATAAATTCTAAAATAAAACAAAACGAATTAAATAAAAATTTCCCTACTGTCATCAGACTTGCTTTCGCCTATTGAATTTTACTAAATTATCATTTGCTTCATAATATTGTTTTATTTTTCATAATACATCATGCATTAATATTTTATTATCCTAAAAATAATTAACAATTGGTTCCCATTTTACGATGCGATCTCAATTGAGATATTCATTGATGTTATTTTAATTCACATTTACAGTTAAAACTGTTTTTTACGACCATGTTACTTTTACGAACTAATAATTTGATATTCGTAAATGACTACCTTTTCTTTGTTCAGAAACAAATATGACTTTTTCCTTAATTTCATTCATTAATTTTTAACTTAATTTGCAAATGTAATAAAAATATTTTAATAAAATGTAATTATTTAACCTTGTTCATGTTATTATTTTTTACAGCTTGTTCATCGAAAATGTTTCTGAAGTATATTGCTAAGTCATTTTATTGCGTTTTGTTAAAAAAAAACTAAGATGTTTTATGTAAGAGTGGATTTTTTTTAACTGTTGTAATGATGTAGTTTTTATTAGAAAAATCTAAAAAGGTAATTCTTAAATCAAAACTATTTACTTTAATATAAAATATACAGATATACATTTTCTAAAGTGTAAGCGTTTATTTGTCGATCCGTAAACTAGCTTGATTTGTTCATTACTTCATAAAGGGAATATCATTTTTTAATGTTATTCCCTTTGGCCAATTGTGCTACTGCAATTTGCAATAGACCCTGCCGTGGCATTACCAACATCAAAGACTTTCTCGCTGATAGATTTAATGAACCTATACCCAGAATTGATGTGGCGAAGTCACCTTCCAAGCCCAACATATACTTTTATAATTTTGAAATTCTTATATCTTATTTTTTTATTGACTCATAAATGTGAACTCAGATTTCATGAAAATATCATGCGTAAAAAATACTGTACACAAATAGTGTAAACATAGAAATTGAAAAATTGTGTTCATGTTTTTATTACTATTCGCAAATCATTATATTCAACAATGGTTCACATTAGTAAATAATTAAATCCCACGAATATTGAACTCGTTTTATACAGTCTTGTTAACATTTTTCTTCTTTTTTTCCTATAGACGATACGAATATAAGCATATAAACATATTTACGAATATAAGCCTATTTTTTAAATAAAATCATTTATTACAATAATTAAAATACATTTCTTTAAAGAAAATTATTAAATCCCACAAATATTTAACTCGCTTTCAACAATCTTATTAACATTTTTTTCCCCTATAGACGATACGAATATAAGTATATTTAAAAGATCATTTATTAAATTGCATAAGTTTTCATATCCTTTTTTGGCGCTTAAAATTTAAAAATCTTTTCAAACTACTAATTTCTGTAAATAAATATTCAATTAATTTAATTTCTCAATTAATAGAAAGTACTTAATTTATTTCACGTGCGATATAAAAAACATTTTTAACAAATTAACAAAAATAACACTTATTTCTTATTATGTGTGTGTATTATATATTAAAGACTTCAACAAAACAAAAATATTTCCAGTTAAAAAAAAAGTTTCTAATGACTAAATTATACAACACAACGGAATAATTGCTTAAACATCTTTTTTTCGCAATAAAAGTGATAGAACGAGTCTTGATCTAATTTTGAGAGCGATATATAATTATATGGCCTTTGAAGTGGTCTTCCCGGAATAGCGGTCATATAACGCTGCATATAACAAAAAAAAAATTTTCAAGATTAGACTTACTGCTGATAAGTAATATGGAAGACATAATAAAATAATTACTACCATCAATCACTCAATAGTATTCCTTAGAAGTAATAAATAAGTAAACAAAAAACTGATTTATCTGTGGTAGAGATGCAGCGATATTTTGATTTATTTCCAAGTTTTCCAATGTATGACTCAATTCTTTTTTCCCAAGTCAATGATTCATCATTTTTATACATAAAAAGAAAGATAAACTGTAGAATAAAAGCTTATTTGCTGAAAATTTTTAAAAAGGATTGTTTGATTTATCTTTTGATTTAATGTTATGTAAACTATCTTAGAAAGAATAGTATATCAATAGATCAGTTTATGTAATATATCAGTAGATCAAATACTATATCAGTAGATCGTACTATTTTATTAATGTTAATAAAGTTAACTTTATTTCTTCGTATTTTATTATTTACGATGGATTTAAAATATCATAAAATCAAAGGATAAAAAAGGATAAGGGATTTAAAAAAATGTAACTAAAATAAATTTAAAAAAAACAAACAGTATGAGAAAGATTAAATAATGTTTAATGCTTTTATTATTTATATTGTTAATGTCTTATCTTTTATTATTTACATAAGATATTAACCATTATAATCCTTAAAAAATACAATAATACAATAATCTTTAAAAAAAAATTCTGATAGTCTTGTAAATAAGTATACCAAGTGTTCAAAAACAGATAATGAAATAAATAAAATTTTTATGAATGATTAATTATAATAAATAAAAAAATCCTTAAAAAGAATAATAAACTCAACAAGAATTTAACATGATTGATTTAAAATATCATAAAATCGTGGAATAATCAATAGTATTCCTTAAAAGTTTTTTAAAAAATTAACTAAAATAAATAAATAAAAAAAACCATAAACAGTATGAGCGAGATTAAATAATGTTTAATGTTCTTTTATTATTTATATAGTTATTTTTATCTTTTATTATTTATTGTAAACAATAATCGTTAAAAAATATTTCTGATAGTTTTGTAAATAAGTATACCAAGTGTTCGAATGCAAAAGATAATGAAATAAATTTAATTTTTATGAATGATTATTTATGATAATAAAAAAATCCTTAAAATGAATAATTAGTTGAGAAGAAAAATCATATTAAATAACAATAAAACGATACATTGTATAAATCTATTTCCGATTTTCATATGAATTTTAATTTTTACATGAATTATTTATCATTAATTTTAACGATTATTGTTGTTTTTCAACGATCATTAATTACCTATTTATTTATTATTATTGTTACTATTACTGTGGTTGTCGAAAGCAATTCTTAACGAAAAATTTTTTAATATTAATGCGATTATGAACAAATTAAAATTGAAATAAAATTACCGCAAAATCAAATTTTTTTATATAATATCACAAACATACTGTTTAAATGAATAATAAATTTATCCTTAAAATGAGTAATAAATTTAACTAAAAATAAATTATATTAAACAGCCATAAAAGCGAAACATTATGTAAATTTATTTCCGATTTTCATATGAATTTTCTTTTTATATGAATTATTTAACAACAATTTTAACGATTATTGTTTTTTTTTAACAATTATCAATTACCTATCTATTTATTATTATTGTTGTTGTCGAAAACAATTCTTAACGAAATAATTTTAATATTATTGGGATTATAAACAAATTAAAATAAAATAAAATTACAACAAAATCAAACATTTTTGATATTGCTGTAATTTTATTTAATTTTAATTTGTCTTGTAAATAAACATGCAAAGTATTCGAATATAAGAGATAATTAAATAAATTAAATTTTTATGAATGATTAATTATAATAATAACAAAAACCCATTATGAATTTAATACGATATGATATAATAAAATAATAAATATGATTTATTATCATATTAAGTAACAACAGAACAAAACATTATGTAAATTTATTTCCGATTTTTATATGAATTTTGATTTTATACGAATTATTTAACAACAATTTTAACGATTATTGTTGTTTTTTTAACGATTATTAATTATTTATCTATCTATTATTATTATTATTATTGCTGCTGTCCAAAACATTTCTTATCGAAATAATAAAATAATAACTGATAATATTGATAATAATAATATTGATTTTAATATTATTGTTGTTTTTAAGGAATGAAATTACGTAGCGAACAATTTTAACATTATTGTTGTTGTTTTAACGATTATTAATTACCTATATATATATTATTATCGTGGTTGTTGAAAACAATTCTTAACGTTCTTATTCCATTGGTAAAGTTCCAATTCTTATTGTTGTTGCCGAAATAATTTTAATATTAATGCGATTGTGAACAAATTAAAATTGTAATAAAATTACAACAAAACCAAAAATTTTTTATATAATAACACAAACATACTGTTTAACAAATGATCTATATAAATAAATATATATATATATAACATATATGGTAACTAAACAACAAATAACTTGATGAGTAAAAAAAAAAAAAAAAAAGTTATTATTGCAAACAAGTTTCTGGTTCGAAGTTCAAGTAAACATTTCTGGGGACTTTTCGAAGCACAACCACGCTCTTTCGCAGCGATGTGCGAGGAATAAAATGATGCTCTTGTTCCATGTAGGTTCGAGCAGCTGCAAAACTCGAGTGTGACAGCCATTAATCGAAGAGGGTTAACTCGCTCTGTGCCATTAATTCTCACTATGTTTCCACTAAGTAGGAAGCCGATGTCGTGCCGCTGCTAGGGATGCCAGGAGACCCAGTCCGAATTTCAGGTCGGACAGATAAGAGTGGCTGGATGTAACGGTGGATGAATATAGATTTTTTATTTTTACTTTTTTTTCAAAATTATCAGCCAATACATTAGAAGATGCCCCGATATCCTTTTTTTTTTTTTTTTTTATAGATTTCTTGTTTTAAAAAAAAATGAAGAATATGCATTACCCATGACAATTTTCTCTCTCTTATTTCTATCACTTGTAGTTGTAACCTTTACGTTATCATAGCTTTACAGAAATTTACTTTTTTCAAAATTATCAGCCAATACTACCCCGATATCATTCTTTTTCATTTGTTTAACAGAGTTTTGGCTTTTTTAAAATTTGAATGAGATGTATTGCCCATGATAATTTTTCTCTTTATTCTTTTCAAAGAATTTTTTGAAATTCATTATACATACTTTCTTCTTTATAGTGATCTACGGGGCTTTTTACTTTTTTCTATCATTTGTGGATATAATCGTTATGTTATCATAGCGATATAGAAATGTACTTTTTCAAAATCATCAGCCAATTCATTAGAAGATGCCCGATGTCATTCTATCGATAGATTTTTGGCTTTTTTAAAATTTCAATGAGATGATTACCCTGGATAATTTTCTCTCTCATGAAAAAAAAAAATTTTCGTAATTCATTAGACATAATTTTTTAATAGTGATCTATGTGTATTTCCGCTTATTTCTGTCATTTGTAATTGTAATCCTTATGTTATCATTTTTCAAAATCATTAGCCAATACATTAAAAGATGCCCCGTTATCATTCTGTTCAATTTTTCGATAGATTTTGCTTTTTTTTAAAATTGAATGAGATGCATTACCCCTGATAATTTTCTCTCTCGTGAAAAAACTTTTTGTAATTCATGATACATACATTTTTTTTATCCTGATCTATATGGCTTTTTGCACATTTCTATCATTTGTAATTGTAATCTTTACGTTATCATAGCGTTATAGAAATTTACTTTTTCAATATCATCAGTCAATACATTAGAAGATGCCGCGATATCATTCTGTTTCATTTTTTCGGTAGAATTATGGCTTTTTTTAATCTGAATGAGATGTATAACCCATTATTTTTTATAGAAGAACTTTTCGTAACTCATTAGACATACTTTCTTCTTTATAGTGATCTATGTGACTTTTCACTTATTTCTATCATTTGTAATTGTAATCTTTGTGTTATCGTAGCGTTACAGAAAATTACTTTTTCAAAATCATTATCCAATACATTAAAAGAAGCCCCGATATCATACTTTTTCATTTGTCCGATAGATTGTTGGCTTTTAAAGATTTGAATGAGATGCATTACCTATGATAATTTTCTCTCTCATGAAAAAGATTTTCATAATTCATGATACATACTTTTTCTATCGTGATCTATGTGACTTTTTTACTTTTTCTATCATTTATAGTTATTATCTTTATATTAAAGCGTTACAAAAATTTACTTTTTCAAAATTATTAGCCAATACATTAAAAGATGCCCCGATATCATCCTATGGATAGATTTTTGGCTTTTTTAAAATTTGAATGAGATGTATTACCCATGATAATTTTCTCTTTCTGGAAAAATCTTTTCGTAATTCATGATACATACTTTTTTCTATCGTGATCTATGTGGCTTTTCGCTTATTTCTATCATTCGTAATTGTAATCTTTATGTTATCATAGCGTTACGGAATTTTACTTTTTTTAAAATCATCAGCCAATACATTAAAAAGGTGCCCCGATATCATTCTGTTAAATGTTTTCGATAGGTTTTGCCTATTTTTTTTATAAATTTGAATGAGATGCATTATCCATGATAATTTTCCCTTTCTTGAAAAAAAATTTTCGTACTTCAGTATCAATGTTTTCTTTTTTTTATAGTGATCTATGTGGCTTTTTACACTTTTCTATCATTTGCAATTGTATATTTTTATGTTATCATAGCGTTACAGAAATTCACTTTTTTCAAAATCATTAACCAATACATTAAAAGATGCCCCGATATCATTTCGTTAAATTTTTCGATAGATTTTTGGCTTTTTTAAAAATTTGATTGAGATGCATTACCCATGATAATTTTCTGTCTTTTAATGAAAAAAATTTCGTAATGCAGTATACATACTTTTTTTTTTTCATCATGATCTATGCGGCTTTTTACTTTTTTCTATCATTTGTAATTGAAATCTTTATGCTATCATAGCGTTACAGAATTTTTTTTTTTTTTTTTTTTTTTTTCAAAATCATCAGCCAATACATTTAAAAGATGTTCCGATATCATTCGTTTTTCGATAGATTTTGGCTATACTTAAAATTTGAATGAGATGCATTAACCTTGATAACTTTTCGTAATTCATTGCACATACTTTTTTTCTATCATGATCTATATGGATTTTTGTTTATTTCTATCATTTGTAGTTGTAATCTTTAGTATGTTATCAATAGCATTATTGTTTTTGTTTTTTTAAATCATCAGCCATTACATTACAAAATGTTCCGATATCATTCTGTTTCATTTGTTTGATAAATTTTTGGCTTTTTTTAAAAATTTGAATGAGATGCATCCCATAATAACTTTTCGTAATTCATTACTCATACTTTTTCTATCCTGATCTATGTGGCTTTTACTTTTTTCTATAATTTGTAATTGTAATCTTCGTATTATCGTAAATTTACAGTAATTTACTTTTATTTCAAAATCATTAGCCAATACATTAAAAGATGCCCCGATATCATTCTGTTTCATTTGTTTTCCCTTTGGCTTTTTAAAAAATTTGAATAAGATGTATTGCCCATGATAATTTTCTCTCTCGTGAAAAACCTTTTCGTAATTCATTATACATACTTTCGTCTTTATAGTGATCTATGTGGCTTTTTACATATTTATATCATTTATAGTTGTTATCTTTACGTTAGTGTTACAGAAATTTTTGTAATTGCCAATTTTGTAATTGGAATTACCCTTCTTTTTTAAATGTGTGATATGTTTTAAAAATGTAATTATAAAATTTGTCACGAGTTAGCGTTACACTGTGCATTCTTATCAGCAATAAGTATAGATATGCATTTTAAACAGTAGGAAAAACTCATTTACTTTAAATTATCTAACGAATTCTAACTTTTATGACATCATTTCGCAGAAATTTAATTATAAAAATCTTCTGATACGACCAATTAAATAAGATTAGAATTTTGAATTTGCTTAAAATTTCTATGTATTTATTCATTATTTATTTCTAGAATCGTACGACAGAAATTTATTTTTTTTCATTTTCAACTTTTTACCCGCATCTGCGATTGGCACAATAGGTGCTAATTAAGTACTTTTTATTAGTATGAATAGCGAATTAACTTAAAATTTACTTACAGAATATTTGAACATATCTTTTTTTAAAGTATTATTTTATTATTTTAGTGTTTAAACATAAATCTTTATACTCAAATAGTTCACATATTTTAATTATATAAATTTAATACGGAGAATCATAACCAGTTACAACAGAAAATAGGAAATATTTATACTTTTACAATCACTATTAATTTTAAAAAACGAATTAATTATTAAAATAAAACCTTAAGTTTAAATCAGTTTAAATATAAATTCCGACAATCTGAATAGTTATCTGAATATTAAATTTCCTCAAGAATATATATATATAATAAAATAAAATAAACGTACAAATTATTAAAAATTCATTGTTTAATTTATTACTTTTACTTTATTTTATTGGTATTTTAAATCGTATATATTTGTAACAAATGTTTTGTTAGTATCTATTTAATTAAACATTTCATATGTATATATATAATAAAATAAACGTAAAAAATTTTTAAAAATTCCTTGTTTAATTTTTTTTTACGTTTATATTATTTTATTAGTATTTTATATTGTATATATTCGTAACAATTAGTACCAATTTAATTAAATTTTTCGTATAGATATTTACAATGCATTATGTATATAAATATCAATATGAAAAGCTTAGTTACATAGATACTAACAATGCCAATTGTAAAACAACGAATTTTTTTTAATTTTTAATTTAATTTTATTTCATTTTATCATATAAGCTTATGTTAGTTCAAGCATAATCTAAAAAATAGTTTTTTATAATGAGTTTTTAATTCATAAATTGTGTAAAGATTTATTTTTAATAGAAAATTTTCGATAATTGTAATTCTATACAAAATAGTCTCCGTCTAATTAACCTAAAGTGTACAAAAAATTACCGTAGAGCGGTAAGCCAAACAAACAATATACAAAATCGCAATTATAAAGTTTTAAATACATTATCAAATTCCTTACAAGTATAATCAGTTAAATTAAATTTTATGCCTCTTCTGTCTATTGTAAAAAACGAAAAATCCAACTTAAAAAAAGATAAATTTTATCGTTACAAAAAAACTAAAACAAAAAAATCTAAAAATAGACCATTTCATTCACAAACGAAAAAAAGATTCGAAAGAGAAATATTTCTTATAACTAAATATTTCTAGGACATGGCAACAATAAAAAAAAAAAAAAAAAGATTTGAAAACGGGAAAAAAAAAAAAAAATATAAAATACCAGTCGAAAAATGATTACAACGGGGGAAAAGATTCATATTAGTTGGTGTTCTGAACCCCGGGGACTCGTATCGGAAGGGTATTCCGGAACAAATCTCCTTACGCTTGGGGAAAAAAATAAGAAATCTATCCAGTTTATCAAAAATATAAAGTGACTGATTATGTCAAGGGACTGTATATTTATATGCCGTTTCTTTATCAAGAAATCACTACCAAATCTGTATCAAATTGCTTCTTTTAATATATAAATATTAAAACATTTTAAGATTTATTTTTGTGCTTTTATTTATAAGCATTTGGGAAAAAGCGCTAATTTCCAGCACTTAGGAATTAAAGTTGAATATGATCGGCAAAATTTTAAGATACTTTTAATTACACAAAAATAATTTTTAATCTAATATCACAGTATTAAATGTTTTTACGTATAAAAGCTTTAATACGCTTTAGATACAATAGAGATACAAATAAAAAAAATTATGTACAAAATTCATAACATGATAATTTGAACAGTAGCGAAAAAAAAAAACTTTTTTTCTTTATTGCAATGCACGCTCTTTACATTTTTTGATGAACTTATGTAATATTATTAATCTAAACTTTTTATAACGAAATTTACTACAGAAGCAGAATTTACTACAGTAAAAAACAAAGGTAAATAAAAATTAATTAAAACAGAATCACCAATAATCATTTACAACGAATTTTACAACAAAGCCAACTCGTAAAAATCAACAATGAATTTTACAACAAAATCAATTCGTAAATATCAGCAATAAATTTTACAGCAAAACCAATTCGTAAAAATTAAAAATGAAATTTACTACAAAATCAAGTAGTAAAAATCAACATAAAATTTTACAAAACAAAGCATTACTCGTGTTATTACGAATTACAACAAATAAATTGCATGTAATTTTTAGACTTTAAGCATTAAAAATTATTTTAAAATCGGATTACGTGTTATATCTATATTTATATACAAATAAATATAACAATTTAGAAATCGTTTGAAATAAAAATAGTATGCATTTGTATATAAATATATCCATCCGTAAATTATTGTTCTTGTCAATAAATTATTGATAAATACTATAAATATATATAAGAGCAATGCATTTTTAATTGAAATTATTCGAAAAATTATGAATACATTTTGAAGTTATTAATAGATATCTCTGATTTTGATATAAATTGTTTTAAAAATTAAAGTTATGATCAAAATTTCGCATCAAATGCATCGAGAATTATTTGTTTTCAATTATTTTTAGATTCCATGAACTTTATATAACAAATCCTTACACATATTTACAAATTATAAAATGTTAAGCAATAAAATGAAAAAGTAATAGTAAAATAAAATTATGAGTTTATCTGAAATATAAAGAATTAAATAATTATTTAATTTTAATTATTCAGTACTTAAAATAGTATTTATATATCAACAATAAATTTATAACCCAAATGTACCAAGCAATCCATTAAACATTGATAGTCATTCAGTTACAGACTTCGATAGTCATTCAGTTATAGACTTGGATAGTCATTGAGTTATAGACTTCGATAGTCGCTCAGTTCTGTCAGTCATTAATCATTTTATAAAATTTAACTTCAAAGTCTGCAGTAGTCTAAAAATATTGTTTAATAATTTTATGTTATTAACATTGAAATAATCAAGCAGCTTATCATCATCATTATTATTATTGTTATTATGTTTTTCTTTTCGTTGATTTAAATCAATGATCCTGATATTTTTTTAATTTTTATTGCTCAAATCCAGAAACATCAGCTAATATTTAAAACACAGTCATTATTATTAAGTAAAATTAAATTATGAGTTCCTCTGAAATGCGAAGAATTAAATAATTATTTTTATAAATTTAGTATCGAAATAGTGTTTATATATCAATAATAAATTCATGGAACAAATTTACTAAGCAATATATTACATTTTGTTAGTCATTCAGTTATGGACTTCGATAGTCATTCAGTTATACACTTCGACAGTCGTTCAATTCTGTCAGTCATTAATCATTTGCAGTCAATTTAACTTCAAACTCAGTAGTCTAAAATATTGTTTAATAATATGTTATTAACATTAAAATAATTAAGTAGCTTATTATTATTATTGCTTTTCAGTTGATTTAAATCAATGATCATGATATTATTTTTAATTTTTATTACTCAAATCCAGAAACCTCAGTTAATATTTAAAATACAATCATTATGTTTGACCTAAGAATTCTCTGTAAATTGAAATAACGGAGCTTTACCGGCCAATAAAAAAATAATAAAAATAACCGATTGCATGCATATGTATATATGTTAATATACAGCGATTTACGACGGTTTGAATAAAAGATCAGTGTTTACCTTTTTTTTCTTTTATTTCGCTCAGTTATTATTACTTTCTACTGTATCATTACTACCTTTAGTAATTTACTATTTATTTCGGTTATTATATTATTTTTTTAAAAAATAATCATTTCGTAATTTAAAAATAGCTAAAAAAGGCTATCAATTATACAAATAGTAGTAATTGTTTTACTTTTTTTTCTACATAAAAATAATAATTATCGTTACGAATTATTCAGTCTTGAAAAGATAATTTTAAATAATTAAAACAGTTCGGTGTTACTGTATAAAGTAACGTTCCTTTTAAAGATTCTACAGTGAAAACCACGTAATAAAAACCATTTTTTAATTTATACTTTTCATGAATTATCGTATTAAATTATTTTTCTATGTATCTCAAAAAAATTTTATCGTAAAAATTAACATTTTGTAATGAAGATTAATAATATTTAAGTTAAAAATTATTTTAAAAAAGTATCATGAATCTTTTAAAATAAGTATAAAGTACTGAATCTAAATTATCCCCAATCACATGCAATATTTTGGATAATTTATTCTCAAAAATCGCATAATTTAAAAAAAAAAAATTATCTTCTAAAAACGTACAAATATACAAAACTGAATAAAATTTGTGTTTATCGACTAAAACTCGATTGGAAATTACATATTTTGAAATGAAAATTAATATTATTTCCTTTTATGTGACTTAAAACTATTAAATATAGTTTTTCTGCATATGTGCACATTATGTATATTTTATTTGTATTATATATCAATGAATTAGTCGCATATCTAATAATAAAAGTTTTTAAATAACGTAGAAATAGTTATAATATAACAGTTAATTTAAGGTCAGAATATTTCTTTTCTTTATAGTACGATTTTCTAAACACAATTGTAGTAAAACATATATAAACGATGTTTAAATTTTAAAAAACTGGTAAACCTGAACAATTACACGCTTTTTGCCAAATATTTTTTTAATTAATAAATTCTTTTTTTTTTTTTGTAATACTAGAAATTATAAATGACTTCTATACAAAAAAAAAAAAGAAGAGAATAGTGATTCGTAAAATCGCATATAAAAATACCTTTATATGTATAATTTACATACGAAAATAATTGGGAGAGTTATCGATAATTAACGTTTTTATCGTTAATTTTAATTGTTTACAGTGAATTTCGTTCAAGGACATAATTTTTTATCTAATGCAATAATGCAATGTAATTCTTTAACATTCAGTTATTTAAAAAAGCAATATTATAGCTAAATTACTTATTTATAAATGTTGATTTTCAAAATCTACATTTTTGCAAATCTTTGTTTTCGATACAATTTCACAAATAAAATATTTTTAATGTGAAAAATACAATAAACTATCCCTTAATATGAATTATTTACATTCAACAAATTGACTGTTTTTGTAACTGACAACTGAGTGTAAAGCATCAAATACTGTAATAATTCAATAGATTATAATTTCAATAAAAAACGGAACAAATTTGAACTTGCATACCATAATTTATACAAATATTTCAATCAAAGTTAAACTTTAAATTCAATTTATTGTGACTATTTTAATTAAGTGATAAATTATTTAGCACTGTAGGGATTAATACATTTTCCGTAATTTAAATAGGTTCTTATTTCTAAATCTGTTACAAATAATCTGCAATTTCTGAATGTCTTATAATCAGTTTTTGCATGTAATATGGAAATCACATAGTGTCCTTTAAAAGCATTCACGAGAAAATCAAAACTGATCATGCTGAACTTTAAATTCAATTTATTGTGATTTAAATTAAGTGATAAATTACTTTTAGCACTGCATGGATTAACAATTACTTCCGCAATTTAAATAGGTTCTTATTTCTAAATCTGTTACAATAACCTGTAGTTTCTGAATGTTTTATGTTAAATTTTTACATGTAATGAGAATTATTGTAATGGACATGGAAATCATATGGTGTTTTTAAATTGAGATACGAGAAAATCAAAAGTGATGATGTTGGAACTTACCTGCAGATGGTTGTTTGACTAAACACATTGCCATAGAGGGTTCCTAAGGCTAGACCGACGTCTGCCTGGGTGAACCCCAATTTAATGCGTCTCTGCTTGAACTGTTTCGCGAACTGTTCCAAATCGTCCGAGCTGGGCGCTTCTTCCTCAGACCCGTCGGGGTGGTGCCGGGGGTCCAGCATGTCCCCGTGCAGGTGATGATGAGGGTGCTGGTGCGGTTGGTGATGGTGATGCGGATCAGGATGGTGATGAGAATGCTGCATCTCTCTCATCCCCGGGTGGAGTTGCCCACCACCACCGTGGGACAGCATCCCGTTCATGGCACCATAGTGGTGCTGCAACGGCGGAGAGCCGTTCGGACTGGGACTCATGTGGCCGCCCATGTGGCCTGTGGCTGCACCGAGAGAGGTGGGGTGCCAGGGTGCCCCCATGTGCTGAGTAGGACGGTGGTGCAGAGTGCCAGGGTGGATATCGCTGGGCTTGATGTCTTGACCACCCGGTCCGTGGAGTCCCATGCCGCCACCTGTGGACCAAGGCGAGGGGTCACTGTGGGGCAGTCCCACCCACTGATGGTGAGGGGCCAGAGCGTGGCCGTTGGGTCCATGGTGAGGATTCGGTGGCATGTATTTCATCTCCGGCGGCTCCCTGCCGTAGCTGGCCTGCGACGTGGCCACCTGCATGCCTTCATGTATTACCGCGTTGTACGGGTTTGAAGGACTCGTGGCCATGATGCCATGGAGATCAATCGTGGAAAAACGTGCGGACGATAGAAGTCCGTCCGTGCCCCAGTCTTTCGTCGTGCTTTCGGTTTGGAGAACCACTTCGAAACCTTGTCCTCTCTCCTCCCTCGCAGACGTACCTATCTTCAGCCTGGAGATAGGACGGTCACCCAGTCAGCTTATAACAGCAGACTGTGGCTTGATGATGATTGATACAGTTCGAATCGATGCAGACTTGATCAAATGATGATCATGAAGGACATCGAAATCCACAACAAACTTTGTTCTAAAATAATGATCTCACTCAGAAAAACATTAGCACAGGGCGTTTCTTTGAACAAGTTTAAAAGTTTGTTTACTTCTTTCAAAATGCAGATTTATCAAAGAGGGTGGTCAGTTTTTCCCTGAGAAAACATTGAGCTTCATGCAAGTCTTGTGAAACTGATGTTTACCGACACGTTGGTAGCCAGCATAACGCAACGAGGTGTCGACTGCAATTATAGGGCGGGCGATTTAACACTTTGCGAACGGCGGGCAACCAGCAGCAAGCACGCCAAACAATTCTGCGAGAGGGGTGCGTGTGTGCGGCTACGACAGAGCAGACGAACCGCGAATCTTCACCGTAACCGTTCGATCCCGCTTTTGCTGCCGCCTTCCAGTAGTACCCGTCTCGGCTGGCCGGGAGAAGTCGTAGCCTGATTGGTGAGTCGATCCGGAGAGCTTATTGGTCGGATGTTTTGAGTTTTTCTTTTCTTTCTTTTTTTCGGATGACGCGTTGCGTGAAACGTGACGTTGCCTTGGCGACGTCTTTCCCGCGTCACGTGACTCCTTGTGGGTGCAAGGTTGCGTCACTGGGCGGTGCTAGAGTCGCGGAGGCGGGGTTTCGTGTCGCTTGATTGACACCTGCATGCTCGCAGGAGAAAACACCTGAAAAGTTGGCGATCGCGCGTCATGAGTTTTGTGCGCTAGGGAAGAAGGTATGTTAGCCTCTTTTATCTTCTTCTATTAAGAGTATGCTTTTTTTCGAAAGATGCTACGCAGTGATTCTTGGCCTCCCTCCTTCTAATATTTTGTTGTTTTTTTTATTTTGTCTTTAGGTTTAATTGTGCGCCAACGGTTAAGCCGAATTCTTTCGTGGCTTTTTTTTAACTTTTTTTTTCAGTTTTATTTATTTATTTATTTATTTTTTGTTTTGACTTATAAAAGTCGTGATTTTTTTTATCTCTAAATTTATTTAAAATAATGATGAAAAAAATTGTTTTGTGCGTTTTTGTAATTTTTTGTGCAAATTTTAATTTTAAAATTTAATTGTATAAATAGGATGTATCTCTAGAAATTATAATTAAAAATGTTATTTAAAACAATATATTTATTAGAAGTTAAGGCATGCTTATTCTTATAAATAAATGTATTAAAATTAAGCATCTTAAATACTGATTAAACAAAATTAAATTTTTTTCTTTAGAAAAATTATTGAAAATAATATATTTCTTTTTAAAATTCTTTACGTACTAAATTAAAATAAAAATTATCGCACTCATTTTTTTTTTTCATTATAAAACATTCCTTTTGCTTTTAAATGTATATTTTTTATATTTATTAATTATTATAAAATAGATTTAATAATTTTTTGCAAATAAAATTATTTACATTTAAGTAATGCATGAGCTCATTTATTAATTGCACCTCTAATAATTGTTATTTTTCCAATATTTATTTTAGAAAGTAAATATTACAATATTCAGATGATATAATATACATAATGTTCAGGTATAAGTAAGTCGAAAAAAGTAAAAATAAAATGTGCTAATTAATATTAATCATTTCACTTTTATAAATTTTATGTTTAGATGTAATATATCTATTGTGTTTTGCCATAATCAAAATAGCTGTATAACTGATTTCTTGACTCACTTGTAATTTAAATACAAAGCATTTATTTCTATTGATAACTAAAAGGGAATTTAATTTTATTGATCAAATGTACTCAATTAAATGTTTTTCACCGTAAGTTAGTAAAATAATTAGTAAATGTTAATTTAAAAAACATTTTATAAAAAAAAAAATATTTACTCAAGTAAAATCTAACATGTTTATTTACCATAAAAAAAATGCATGTATTTAAATATTTCTCATCTGTTAATATATAAAAAATATAATACAATTGTTTCGTTATATCGTTTTTTCAGTACATCACACTTTCTTATATCTTCTGTCCTTCACGATGTAACTAGGAATTATTCTAACAATCATTATTTTTTTCAATATTTATTTTTATTTCATAATTTAAGAATTAAAAAAATATCCATATATATCTAAATCAATGCTGCACTATTAACATAATAGCAAAATCTGTACAAAATGGTAGTACAATGTATTTAAATAAAGAATTCTTAATTAACAACATAGCTGTACGATGCATCTGAAAAATTGTAAATATCCTCTCCAAGGTGAGATTTGCGAAAGGTGGTAAAAACGTCGTTATAAACCTCTTTCTTTGATTGTTTGCTTGGCTTGTCACTGTACAGTCATTTTGTGCTCACTTTAGGCTAATTAGACCGGGACCTACAGTCTAACGGGGATTCCGACCCACTCACAAACATCCATACCACCGCCAGGAGTCGAGCGCGAAAAGCCTGTGGTACCAAAGGCCAAAGCGCTAGCCAATTGGCCATCAGGCCGCTCTTTCTTTGAAGGCATATGAATGCGCATAATAATTGAAATTATTAGTCAAACACAATGTATGCGTAAAAAAATATGTATTTATGCACTATATGTTTGTAATATGCATGTATAATATGTATTTTGTAGTATGCATGTATGACAGGAATTTATAGCATGATGATAAAAAAAACACCACATGAAAAAAAAAAAAATATGACACCAATAAAACACCATTATTATTATTAACACCATTAATGCACCATTATTACACCTTTATTATATTACACCATTATTATATGATACCATATAAAAACTAATAAAAAAATAATAATGAAGAAACTGTAGCAAAAAACTTCAAAATTTCTCATATTTTTTTTTTCACTAAAATGCAGTCATATTTGCATTTAATGTGTATGGACTCATATGTTTATTATAAGCATGCATGCGAAAAAATAAAAACCAATACCAAACGATATTTATTTTTATAACCCCCGGTACTGATGAAAAGTCTACCCCACTAATAGTTTTCGTTTGGCAATCTGATTAAAACAGTCCCCCACGAAAGGTTAAAGACAATCCCCACGGAGCGGTGTTACGTTACCGTTTTACTATAACAGTTTTTTATTCCTCCCCCTTAGTGGGGAAGGGGTCATTCGTCGCGTCAGCATCTGGCCCCTCCAAACCCGCTAATCTGTTGACAACTTTACTAGGGGGAACACCATTTCGGAGCATGGAGGGTTCTGCCTTCCTGAAGTCCTATTGTCAGACTTGCATCAATCACATTAGTCATGCTTTTTGATGCATTTTCATTTTAAGTCCAGATAAAAAAAATAATTAATTCAAAATTAAAAAAAGAAATGTTTTTGTCACAATAGTTTTTTGAAATAAATAAATTCTGTAACTAGCAATTATAGAGTCATCAGTGTACCTAGTATATCACAATGATCATGCATTCGTTATATATATATAGCTGACGCTGTTAGCTTTATCAAGAGACAGGAAGCACTATAGATTTGATTTTCTAGAGATTTTCGAAAAAGACATTAAAGAAAATATCACGAAAATTATATATATATATATATATATATATACTTTTGAAAATATACATATAAATACAATAAATATACAATAAATTATATATATATATACTTTTGATATGGCTTTTGATAATATATATATATATATATATATATATATATATATATATATATATACATAATTTTTCAAAAGCTATATGTATATGTCAACTGCAGAATATTTGATAACACAGGACAAAATTAAAAGGAGAGTGCAAAAGTTTTGCCATAATCTTCATCATAATAAGACATTCAATAGCTGTCGCTATTTCTGAACTTTGATTTGTTTTACTTGTTATTAATTCCCTCCAACTACATGTGCGGCCTGATGGCGAACTGGCCTTTGGCATCACAGGCTTCTGGTTCTGGTCATGTTGTAGTACTGATGTTTGTAAGTGGTTCGAATCAATGTTAAACTCTAGGTCCCGGTCTAATTAGCATTAAGCGTCCCCAAAATGACCGTAGAGCGACTAACCAAACCAAACTATAATGTATTTGTAGTTTTGATGGAAGCAACTTGGGAAGATTATATATATATATATAACTTTCAACATGTTAAAAGCAATTAACAATAGTTATTTCTAAATTTTAATGTGTTGTTTATATAATTAACTTAATTTTTCTGTTACGTTAAGCTTGTTCTAAATCTGAAAAAAGGGTTAGTTAATTCAATTAAAAAAGTAGATTAAATGATTTAAATTAATATTTTTAATAATTTATTCAAAGAAATATAAAATTATGATTTATTGTTCTAATGCAACTGGCAGTTAATCTTCATGCCATAAGCAAAGGCTGCACGGTTGTTACTCCTTTTGCACTATCCAGAGGGCACGTGTAGATTGAAGATATGCTACGGACGAGAGTAACACTACCATCACAGATCATATTAGACCGCGAATTACGGTTTAAAATGGATTCCGAACCACTTTAAACATCAATAGCATGGCAGGGACTCGAACCCGAAACATGTGATACAGAGTGCCAGATTGCTAGCCAACTGACCAATAGACCGACTAAAATTATAATATATGGGAGAGAATTAAAACAAAGCGAAATTACAATCCAACCAAATTGTTGCGAATCCTTATGAAAATATAATACTCAGCCATTTAAAATGGTCTCACCGTGTTTTTTCAATATTATCACTTTTGTTAAGAGCAACATATTTTTTTAGAGATAGCCAAACTTTTTTGTAAGAAAACGTGCTCTGTTTCCATTGAAAGTAAACCATTCATGGGCGTTTATTGGGTGGAAAGGAGGAGTTATAAACATGCTGCATTACGATTTGTTTAATCTATAACTTGAGTTAATGACTGTGTTTGAGAAGCACGCTTTCTGTTATATTTACGCCTTTTTTCTTGTTTGAAGTCCATAAATACTGAAATCGTGATGTTTTTTTTTTTTTTTTTTTAAGTTGAATGCATCCTTTTCTTACATCTATTTGTTTCCTCAGTTCTTGCTTAGTTTCAAATAATTTTTCTTTTGAAGTAATTTTTAACTTTATATGCATAAATGCATTGCTGTTTAATAATTGTTGAAACTTTACAAAATTAATTGATTACTTTACTGATTTAAGGAGACTAATTTTTATCTTAATTATTATGATATTTGAAAAAATATATGAGTACTATCATCAGAAATCAAAATAAAACGTTTTCTATTCATAAAAATGTCAAATAAAGCAAAATAACACTGAATCATGGAAAATAATCTCATCTTACTATACCAAGATTCACAGATATAAGTAATAATACACCTATTGAAATAATATCGCCATTTTTGTTATCAAAAAATATAAGATTCTTTTTTTATAAAATAATTATATCGCAATACTCAGCTGTAACATCAAATTTTTTGTTGTTTCCCATCCCACTTGGTAGACAGCAACATCTAGACCAAGTCCAAGAACCCGTATGGTCACATGGGAGAAGAGGCAGCTTCTGCTGTAATGGAGCACTCGTAGTTAAAGTGTGACTTGACTCCGTGACGCTGAAGAAAGAGGGCAGTGCTTTTCGGAAGGACTTTTAGGGGAATAACTACCCCGCATTTGCGTATCGGAGAAAATCCAGATAACTCCAACCTGGTAGTCCTACTCACGAGGCAAGATGCTGAATATTCTCAACGCCATCGAGTCTCCTCGGGTTTTGAAACAGTGTTTACAACAAAATCACCAGCGGATTGAACCTCCACTCTAATGCTCACCAGTGGCGCGCGTTGTCACTGAGCCACGAGCCGGGCTGAAATTTTTTTTAATTGTTGTAAATCTTGTTCACGTACATTAAACCTTGAAAAACCTTCTAATCAATATAGATTTTCGATATATAAATGATCGATTCTGCTAATCGATATAGATTATGGTGCAGAAAAATTGGCAACCACATATTTATTAAAAGAGTGGCTAAATAAAGAGCTGAGCTCCAAGCCTGAGTTACGCGAATCAACAATTTATAAACAAGAATTTCATATGAAACTAAAAAATTCTAGAGATAAAAGGTAATAGTCCCAGAAAAGTACACTGCTTCGAATTTGAATAATTTAATTTCATATTTCATTTTAATTTAATCATCAAGCAATCTATTGCAAAGCCATATTAAAATTATTTTTGTTAACTGATAATAGTTAAATTTGAACTTCAACTCTCTCGATAACTTAACATGCTGTATATTCTGAAAGATCATCTAAATAATTATGAGTTTTTATGTTCTTGAATTTCATCCAGATAACATAATGAATTAATTAATCTACACACACGTGTATTATTTATTGCCAATTATGCGCTATTTTATTACCCCTCGAAGTTTGAATAACGACCGTTTTACTGAGCTAATGAACCAACATCTTTACATCGAGCTGTATCTCGAAAAGCAGAAACATCGTGGCCTTGATAAGCCATGCAATAGTGGCATGGTGATGGTAGCTGGTGGCATGGATGTTTGTTAGTGGTTCGGAATCCCTTTAAACTGTAGGTCCCGGTCTGTTTAGCTTAAAGTGTGCACAAGATGATCGTAGAGCGACAAACCAAACCAAACAAAGCCTGAATTAGGCAAATCAAAAATATATAAACAATTTCATATGAAACCAAAAATTCTTAAGATAGTCATAGAAAAGTACACTGTTTCGAATTTGAATAATTTAATTTCATTATATTATCAAGCAATCTATTGCAATTGTACCAAAGTCCTATTAAAATAATTTTTTTTTTTTTTTGTTGATAATAGTTAAATTTGAACTTGAACAACGTCTGATAGCCTGTTGTATATTCTGAGATCGCATGCATGCTGTATATTAAGATCATCTAGATAATTATGAGTTTTTATGTTCTTGAATTTCTTCTTGATAACATAATGAATTAATTAATCTACCGCACGTGTATTATTTATTGCCAATTATGCGCTATTCTTAATGCCCCTCGAAGTTTGAACAACGACCGTTTGACTGAGCTAACGAGCCAACATCTTTTACATCGAGCTCTATCTCAAAAAGCAGAAATACCATGCCTTGATAAGCCATGCAATGGTGGCATGGATTATTGTTAGTGGTTCGGAATCCGTTTTAAACTGTAGGTCCAGGTCTGTTTAGCTTAAAGTGTGCACTAGATTACAGTAGAGCTACAAACCAAACCTGAAATAGACAAATCAACAATTTATAAACAAGAATTTCATCGTATTTGAATAATTTAATCTTTTCATACTGTCAAGTAATTTATTTATTTCAATTGTACCAAAAGTCATATTAAAATTATTTTATGTTGATAATAGTTATATTTGAACTTGAACAACGTCTGATAGCATGCCGTATATTCTGAAAGATCATCTAAATAATTATGAGTTTTTATGTTTTTGAATTTCTTCTTGATAACATAATGAATTAATTAATCTACCGCACGTGTATTATTTATTGCCAATTATGCGCTATTTTTATTGCCCCTCGAAGTTTGAACAACGACCGTTTTGGCTGAGCTAACGAGCCAACATCTTTACATCGAGCTCTATCTCAAAAAAAAAAAAAAAAAAAAACCCAGAAACATCTCGGCCTTGATAATGCATGCAAAAATTCTTCTTCCTTCACTATCAGGGCAAAGAGATACTTTTCCCCTCATAAATTCATTTTAAATAAGACAAAATACAGATATACCATGATAAAAAAAGTATCCACACACACACTACACTCACAGTCGAGTGCGTATTCCCAAGTTTTTTTTTTTCTCACAGATAGATCTGTTTATCTCAAAAAACCGAAAAATTCCACATTCAGGAGACACAACTCTCCGAGTGTCCTTGCTGGATATTTTTGTCTCTCTTCTATGCTTCAACAAAAAAATAAAAAGAAAATAAATAAAATAAATAAAGCAAAAAAAAAAAAAAAAGAAACAAACCAGCTCCACACACATCTGATGCACCGCTGATATTTCGTTTAGGTACCTGATAAATACAACATCTTAATTGGACTTGTGCCCCCTAAGTTAGAGGTCGACCTTAAGAGAAAGATGAGACTAGGGGTAAGAAGAGAGATAGGAACAGCTTTACCTTCAAGGCTATGGCGTTTGGGATAAACTAGTTTTCTAATCTAAGAAATCGTGACGGGCTTATGCATTTTTTAATTAATTTTTGTGGACATTTGATTTCTTTTCCCCAAATGTGTGTGCTTTTTGAGCCCAACGATTGTGTTTTCTCTCCAAAAAATTTGCTAATTAAGTTAGTAATGGTGATAGAAGGTAATTGAGAGGGAGATTGATGGTACATTCAAATTGGAGGACTTTTACAGCCGTCAACAGGAAGTTTTGGTGGAATATTTAAATTTTAATTAAGATGCGTCAAAGATCTTTTGACCCTTCTTTTACGAAAAGCGTAATAAGAAGTTTAGATATTTTTGTGACAAAGCTGAGGTTTTCATTAGTAGGGAATGAGAACAATATGCTATACTGGTAACATGAAACCTTTTATTTCGATATTCCATGTTATAAATAGAAATCGTTTTATAAATAAACTTCGTTTTCTCACGAGCATGATTTTCGATTGACTTGTTAACTAAAAAATAAGTTTCGTTATATTCTCACGTGTTTAATAAAAACAAAAAATAAAAAATATAATAATAAAATAATAATAATAGTTAACAAAAATATAATATTAATAATATTTAACAAAAAAATTAATTTTTTAAATTCTCACGAGCATGATTTTCAATTGACTTATTAACTAAACACATTTTGATATGATATTTCTATTTTCGATTGATTTATTAATTAAAAAATAAATTTCGTTAAGTTGCTCATGAGTATGATTTTCGATTGACTTATTAACTAAAAAATAAGTTTTGTTAAATTCTCGCCAGGACGATTTTCAATTGATTTATTAACTAAAAAGTAGTTTTGTTAAATTCTCATCAGGACGATTTTCGATTGACTTATTAACTAAAAAATAAGTTTTTATTAAATTCTTACGAGTACGATTTTCGATTGACTTATTAACTAAAAATAAGTTTTTATTAAATTCTTACGAGCACGATTTTTGATTTATTTATTAACTAAACCGATTTTGACATGATATTTTGATTTTCGATTGACATTAAAATTAAAAAATAAGTTTTGTTAAATTTTCATGAGAAAGATTTTTGATTGACTTATTAACTTAAAAATAAGTTTGGTTAAATTCAATTGGCGTTTTTGATTTCGAAGACGATTTTCGATTGACTTATTAATTAAAAAATAAGTTTTGTTAAAATACACTTTTAGTTGTAAAATTTAAAAAATAAGTATTACAGTTTTTTGTAAATAGTAATAACTTCTTTACGACATAAAAATATTTACATCTATTTTTGGAAATCTGATCAGACTATTTCTTGCAAAAATCAGTAAATATAGTGGATCGTTTTGCAGCGAAAAAAGAATTTTCACATCGTTTAAATTTGTAGTCATACTATGTTTATAATTAAATTAAAATATATAAAAAAAATTATAAATAAATTATAAATTATAATTGAAGTATGCATTATGTTTTATAGTTAAGAAAGCATAACGATTACGTGTGAATAATACAAGTAAATGCAACATCTTCATAACGCAATCCACTGAATATTTTTAGATCCCTCATCTCAACACGAATTCTCAAGGTCACAGTTTTCCTTTCAAGATAAGGCGGTTGGCGCCTTATAAAGACACAGAGCTTCCAAATAAGAAAATCGCAGTCCTTATGAAGCAGTGCACGTTTAAATAAGAATTCGGCTCAAAAATGTCTTTGAAGATACCTGGAAAAATTAAACAGAATACTAAGCAGAACTCAACCTTGGAAATACAATGATATAGTATTACTTTGCTATTAAAAAAAAAATAATAATTTTTTTTTTTTTTTTTGAGGAGGAGGGCGGAGGGGGATTTTGAGCGCGTGTGCAAGTTGTTAGTAAATCTGGTTCCCATGTTAAAAACTGAAAATCTTAACTTTTACAATGAGTATACTTTAACAATGTTACATTCGAAATTTTAAATTAGATATACAATGTTTCAAAAAATCATCAAAAGATTAAAAAATGGAAATTGAAGAATTTGTCCTTTTTAAATTTCATTTTAATCTACATTACACTAAATTCCATTACAACATTAAGTGTAATCTACATTTCATTACAACATTAAGTGTAATCTACATTTCATTACAACATTAAATGTAATCTACATTTCATTACAACATTAAATGTAATCTACATTTCATTACAACATTAAGTGTAATCTACATTTCATTACAAGATTAAGTGTAATCTACATTACACTAATTTCCATTACAACATTAAGTGTAATCTACATTTCACTAAATTCCATTACAACATTAAGTGTAATCTACATTACACTAATTTCCATTACAACATTAAGTGTAATCTACATTTCACTAAATTCCATTACAACATTAAGTGTAATCTACATTACACTACATTCCATTACAACATCAAATGTAATCTACATTACATTTCCATTACAACATTAAGCGCAATCTACATTATACTACATTACAACATTAAGTGTGATCTACATTACACTGCCTTATGACATTAAGTGTGTCGACATTACACTATATTACAACATTAAATGTGATCTACATACACTACATCACATTACAACATTAAGTGTAATCTACATTACACTACATTCCATTACAACATTAAGTGAATCTACATTACACTACATTCCATTGCAACATTAAGTGTAATATACATTACACTACATTCCATTACAGCATTAAGTGTAATCCTAGATTACACTACATTACTTTTAAATCTACATTTAAATGTGATCTACATTACATTATTAATCTACATTGCAACTTTATGAACTTAATTAAACAGAAAAAGTTTCATTCAAATTTGTAATGTATATAGATTAAAAAAAAGTGTAATTTTAAGTTTAAAAACGATTCTCTTGTGCAAGAAAATGTTTTATGCTGAGTTATTCCTAGAAAAATCAAAGCAAAAGTCTTTCGTAAATTTAGATATATATCTATATCTATTTTTTATTACATATAAAAATATTTTTATATTGTTGTTTAAAAAAATTAAATCTTTACATTTTTTTTTTTATTTAATAAATGGAAGAATTTGTGCCTTTCAAAATTGTATTTTTGATCTACATTACTTTGAATCTTTATATACTAATTTAAACAGAAAAGTTTCATTCAAATTTATAATGTACATCTATTAAAAAAAGTGTGTTTTATGTTTCAAAATTATTAGCAAGAAAATAATTTTATTACGAGTTATTCTAGAAAAATAAATAAAAGCCTTTCATAAATTTAATTAAAATTATATTTTTCTTATTTGATATAAAATTATTTTTATGTTGTTGCTTAAAAAATAGATCATCACATATTTTATTTTAAAAAATCTATGTTGTCAGTATTTACTAAGCTAATAAATTATTTATTAAATAATTACCAACAAAATCAAAAAGCATTAAGTGAACATAACAAACCATTATTATTAAATACATGGCAAATTATACACATCTCAAACTTTATGTACTTATTTAAACAGAAAAGTTTTATTCTAATTTATAATGTGCATCGATTAAAAAAAAGTGTATTTTAATTTACAAAATTATTCTATTGTGCAAAAAATGTTTTTATGATGAGTTATTCCTAGAAAAATCTAAGCAAAAGACATTAGTAAATTTAGTTAACTATATATATATATATATATCACATAAAATTATTCTTATATTGTTGTTTAAAAAAAATTAAAAGTAAAAACTTTTCGTAGATATATATATATTTCATAAAATATATAAATAATTTTATGTGAAATAAGAAATATATATATTCTTATTTCATCTAAAATTATTTTTATAGTGTTGTTTTTAAAAATTAAATCTTCACATATTTTATTTAAAAAAAAATTCTATGTTATCAATATTTACAAAGCTAATAAATTATTTATTAAATAATTATCAACAAAATCAAAAACAAAGCATTAAGTGAACATAACTATTAACAACCCATTATTACGACAAATTATACATCTCAAAAAGCACTGTAGTACATTATTAAAGCAACTTGAATGAACCTATTATGTATTAAATCAATTTATTTAAGCCCTTTCTTCGAAGTAAAAACATTGTTTAGAGCAGCATAAATTTGAACCCAATAACCTCCCTTAATCCTTAATCTGCGCTTTACAAAGCGTGGAGTAATGAAAATAACATACGATCCAGAATCTGTCATAATATTTCAGGGCGCCAAACGGTGATAGACGCTGAAATTTGAAAGATCAACAGACGATAATAGATGCTGTGATGGAGGGGGCGGAAAAGATTTATTTAAATAACGGTGATTTAAACATTATGAAGGCGAAAAAGAAAATCGGAGTTTGGCGTGTCTGTAGCGCCATCTGTTGATCCGTCGAGACGTTAAATATTCCTGGTTGTTTACATAATCTTTCGAATAGAAAGAAATTTTGAAAGGTGAATATTTCTCTTCCTTTTGAAACTTAATTATTGTAATAAAATTAATAATTATTTTTAAATGTCAATTTTATAAGTTTTGTTCATTTTTAGTTAAAAAAAGGATGGAATTTGAAATTTGAAATAAGTTAAGCGTTTGAAATTGTTTAACTTTTTAATGAATAATGTTATCGTCATTAAAATATTTAAATAAGAAAATTTGTGACTAGTTAAGTATTTAATTTTATAATTGCGTTTTGTAATTATGTATTTATTTATCGTTTTTTTCAACTTATAAACGAAATATTCCATAAATTTTGAAAATAAAAAATGAAACATAATTGTATTCTTGCAAATATTAAATAATTAAAAAATAATATGATAGGTATTAAAATACTTAAATAAGAAAAATTATGACTAATTAAACACTTAATCTTGTAATTGTGTTTTGTAATTATGTTCTTATTTATTGTTTTTTAAACTTATTAATGAAATATTATATAAGTTTTGAAAATTAAATGTGAAGCATAATAGAATTCTTGCAAATTTTGAGGCCTGATGGTCAATTGGCTAGCTCTCTGGCCATTAGTACCAGAGGCTTCAGGTTCGAGTCCTGGTGGTGGCATAGTGGAGTTTGTTTTGTAGTTCGGAATCCACACATTAAATTGTAGGTCTCAGTCTAATTAGCTTAAAGTGTGCAAAAAAAAGGACCGTAAGAAGCTGCAAATGAAATCAATCTTGCAAATATTAAATAGTTAAAAATAATAAATAGATTTTAATACAAATTTCATATTGGTTATTTAAAGGAAAATAAATGTGTAGTGTACATTAAAAATATTAAGAGATATTAATATTTTTTTTTTTATCATTGTAATCGAAGTAACAGCGACATTTAAAATAAATTTAGGGATGATTCTCTTATAAAATTTTAATTAGAAAAATTATTATTTGATATTATATTCAAACATGTTTTTATGGCGATTTTAAACATACATAGTTGAACCAAAAATATTAGAAGGTAGAAATGCAATCGATAAATGGCTGAATTGTCGATAACGATTTAAAAATTATCATTATTATTATTATTTGAAATTGAGTATGTTTAAAAGCATAGTATGGTATATACATAAGTATTATATAGTAAGGTATAAGTTTATAGTATGGTATATATATGTGAATATTGTATGGCCTACATATATAAATATTGTACACGGTATACCTAAGTATAAATATAGTATGGTATAGGCACATATAGTTATGAAATTTTACTTAAAAGGAAATTTTACTTTTATTTAGAGATATTTGTTATTTTTTGTTTAATAAATTTCTATTTCTGGTGTCACACTTATATAAAAATTTAATAAAACAAAATAAATTTATTTTGTTGTTCGGAAATAATGTAATAATATGTGTATAGATATATTGATTCTTTCAAATATATTAATTTCGAAAGATCTATTCCCTAAGTCATGGCTCAGTGGTAATGTGCGCCGTTGGTGCGCATGAGGTCTGAGGTTCAATCCACTGGCGGCTTTGTTGTAAGCCACTGTTTCGTAAAACGAGAAACCTAGATGGCGTTTGTGATATTCAGCATCTTGTTTCGTTAGTCGGACTACCTGGTGAGTGTTTTCCAGATTTTTCTCCCATTAAGATACGCAAATGCGGTGTAGTTCTCCCTCTAAAAGTCCTCCCCGGTAGCCACTCCCCTCCTACTTCAGCAGAAGTCAGATTTCTACATACGGGTACTCCATCACAACAAAAGCTGCAGCCGTCTTCCATGAAGGATATGTCCAGATATATTAATATTTTCAGCATGAAGGATATGAATGGTCGTTAGTAGTTCAACTTTAAAGATATACTATAGCTTTTTGACAACGGTACCCCGCATCTCTTGTTTTGAAATTGTCCGCCATGGGGCTGTTGCGCCATTGAAGAGATTGGTTTGGTTTGTCGTTCTACGGTCATTTTATGCAAATTTTGCGCTAATTAGACCGGGAATCACAGTTTACAACGGATCCAGAACCACTCACAAAAGCCAGGATTCGAACCTGAAGCCTGTGGTACCAATGACCAGAGCGCCAGCCAATTGGCCGTTAGGCCGCTTTAGAAGTAAAGAGACTCGATGGCATTTCGAACTTTTCTGTGATACGCAAATGTTCAGTTAGTCCTAAAAGTCGTAACGGAAGGATAAGGATCTAAGAAATGTGAAATAATATAAAAATATTAATCTTTAATCTGTAGGTCCCGGTCGAATTAGCCTAAAGTATGCACAAAAATACCGTAGAGCAACAAACCAAACCTTATTTCTAAAAACAATGACTGCAATAGATGCACCTAATGCATTCAAACCATCGCTCTCGTAATCTGTACTTGGTTTAACATTCAATTCGCGTCCTCTTTGGCAGTTAAAAATTCAAGATATTTAACTATAAATATTTTCACAATTGAAAATCCTTATTTACTAAATTAAAAGAATGCACATTACCATCGAACTAAACGCAGCCTTTTCCACTTAAACGCAAACATACATATTGTTGTATAACATTTTGAAACACATTTGCTTAAACAATTTTCTAGGATACCAACTCCTATGAACACGAACTTTATACAATTAACCACTTTAACAACCTTCCATCAAGTCCATAACTTTTTCAGCGATACGCAAAGGGTCCGAAAACGATGACTGAAAATATAACAGCAACAGAGGGAACGGAACTAGACATTTTCGATCAACTTCTGACACTGAAAGCTACATAATCGTGATTTATGCATCAAATTATCAGTCAATCCATCAACAAACTTAGGCTACCGAATGAATTTTTCTTGCATGAATAATTTTCGGCGTAAATAATAACAATAATAAAAAGTTGATTGAGGAAAAATATTATTCTAAATTGCTAGCTTTGAGAGTAACTGACTGTATATTAAACGGAGAAAATGTCTTAATTTAAATCTTTTAAAGAACACATAAATTATATTAACCCAGCTAGAAATAATAATAAAAAAAAATGTCGGAAATATGCACTTACGTTGAATTAATAATTTATATCTTGTTAAATACATATTCGATTACATAAAAATGTTTTTCGATAAAATCGGTGGGCATTTATGTGTTATAATAGGATTAATTATGTGTCATAAGATTTTCTGAGGACATTATAAGATTGGCTAAAAAAATTTACCTAAAACGAATTTAGAATAGGCAACAAATAGGTTAAAATAGGCTACATGTGTTTTATCCCAAAATTTGCATTTTTTATAGTGCTCAAAATTAATGGGTTTCTTTTCCATGCCTACTTTACGAATTGCATTATTTCATTAAGGGAGATTCAATTATATCCACTTTAAACCATAGATCTGGGTATAATATGATTGTAGAGCATTGGGAGTTGGACTTACAGCTTTACCCCCATAAAACGAAAACATATCCCTGTCTCGAAATCTGCTAGTAGGCAGACGGCCTTGGTTCACCATGAGGCTGTTATGCCAATAAAGAAGATTCAACTTTGGGCCTAAATGGCCGAGTGTATAGAGTTCTGGCGCGGATGTTTGTAGGGGTTCGGAATCCACTTTAAGATCAAGGCCGCCTGCCTACTGACAGATTTCGAGACAGAGGGAGGATTTTCTTTTTATGGGGTAGGGTTGTCAGCTCTATGCCCAACACTCTACAGTCATGCTAGACTGGGACCGAAGGTTTAAAGTGGATTCCGAGCCACTACAAACATCCATGGCACCCGTGGGACTCAAACCCGAAACCTCGCACAGATCGCCCTAGCACTAATCACTCGGCTATCAGGCCACGAATTTATTAATTACTAACAGATATTAGAAGCATCATTAGCAAATATTACAGATGTAAATAATACCAAAATAAGCCAATGAATTTTAGTTGCTAATTTTTCATACTAATTTTATTTTCATATTAACGGTTTGAAGTATTGTTCGAAACAGAAAAATAAGCCTAATCAGAATTCCCAGTATTTTTTGTTTTTTTTTCTAATGCAGCTGCCAAACACTTAGACAGCTGTCTTATGCCTTAAGGCAAGCGCAGCACAGACGTTACTTACTTTGAATTATCCTGGGGGCGCTTGTAACTTGAAGATAAGTCACGGGATGCGGAGTAACATTACCCCCGCAACGCTCTAGTATCCTGAGACTATGGTTTAAAGTGGATTCCGAATCACTACAAACGTCTATGGTAGAACATCCATGGAGAACCCGAAACCTGTGGTACCGAGCGCCAGAGCGCTAGCCACTCGGCCATTCAGGCCCCAAAATTTCCAGTGTTTAAACTGAAAAATTAGCACTATAAACATGGCCAGAATGTCCCTTCATAGATTTCGAACAAGTACATGCAAACTTTCTTAGCTTCCGCATTGAGATAGTCGTCCCAAATTGAGGTGACACCAGGAACACATTTTGATCAATGGCAACGTCGATTCACTGAAGTGGTTGTTTCATTGTGTTATGGAATAAACAAGCTTCTAAGTTCATGGAAGACACTTGGAAGAAAAGTTAACACTCCTGTATAGAGAAAAAAATATATATTTTAAATTATAATATAAAAGCAGTGAACTGGTGGATAGTGCTTTGGAAACCGGTTTGAAATCTGGTGAACAAATCTAACCGAAAGCTCTTGTGCTGATATATGTTTATGTGTTTGGTTTGTCGTTCTACGGTCATTTTGCGCACACTTTAAGCTAATTAGATCGGGGACCTACAGTTTAATGTGGATTCCGAGCCTCTAACAAGAAAACCATGCCACCATTTTCCTGTTCTAGAACCTGAAGCCTGGAATAGGAAAATGTGATCTGTATAAAGTTGATGGCAAAATAAACTCATACAATCATCAACAATATTATACAGAAGTCTTAAGACTTATGTAAACTAAGAATTTCGCAGGCAGCTGGGAAGTGATACCATTATGGTATGTGGTTTGTTTTGTTGCAATACGGTCAGTTTTTGCACACAAGGACTAATTAGACAGGGACCTGTAGTGGATTCCGAACTACTAACAAACATGCATGCCATCTTCAGAACTTGAAGCCTGCGGTACCAAAGGTCAGAGCGCTAGCCAACTGGCTATCAGGCCGCTTGCTTATATCGAGAAAGGCACAATAAATTCGCAGGCTGGAATGTCCTTTAATTAGTCTGGAGAAGGAAAGAAAAGCAGATAGAAGACTTCTGATGTCATCTCTGGAGAGTGTTCGTTTAAACTTATATTGCTAGAATGTGGGTGCAGTGTAGAAGGCCATGATGATATCCTGAATAACACAGACTATACTACATATTTGTCATTTTAGCAGTGAATGTTTGTTGTCAAAGTGATTGGCTTTCGAAAATAACAGTAAAAAAAAAATAGTAGTCCATCGTGGCCCAGTGGTAACATGCACAGCTAGCGTCCAGGAAGACTTAAGTTTGAATACACTAGTGGAGGGGCCTAATGGCTGAGTGTCTAACGCTCGGTACCACAGGTTTCGAGTTCGAATTCCGGCCGTACCATGAATGTTTGTAGTGAATAAGAATCTACTTTAAACCATAGATCCCGGTCTCATATGACCCTAGAGAGTCATCAGGACTTTTCAACCCCATCATTCCCAAACTGTAAAAGGGGGCAACTCAGCTCTAGGCACAGTGGTGTGGTGTGGTGTAGTGTAGTAGTAACAGTGAATGTTTAGAGTGTGATTCGTCTTTGAAAAAAAAACAGCAAAACAAATGGTAGCCCGAATCGTGGCCCAGTGATAAAGAGCACAGCTAGCGTCCAGGAAAGCTTGACCCCACTGGTGGCATTCGTCTCAAAACCAAAAAGATTCTATGGCTGTTGTGGCAAAGTGTGTAAAACGTCTTGCATCTATAGGCTACTTCTACACCACAACACATCACTATGCCTAGAGCAGAGATGCCCTTTACAGTTTGGGAATGATATGAGTGAGAACAAGTCTGTTTGGTCTCTGTGATACTCTGCTGTCGTATGAGACCGGGACCTATGGCTTAAAGTGGATTCCGAACACTACAAATATCCATGACACCGCCGGGATTCGAAGTCGAAACCTATGGCACAGAGCGCCAACCACTCGACCATCAGGAAAGGTTTCAGGTTTTTTTCCCCATACGACAAGCAAGTTCAAGATAATTGCCCCTAAAAGTTCTTCCTGAAGGTAATAGCCTCCCCTCATGCTCTTTGGGGAGCAGTTCGAGGCATACATAAATGGAACACGTGGATCACTAGTGTTCCAGAAAAAAATATTTATGAAAAGATTTTTCTAGAAATGGAACATTCAATTCAATAAAATATTATATTCATAATCACCGAAATTACGGAAATGATTAACTTTTCTGAAGCCGATACTACCTATCACAAGCAATTAAGCTTTTATCATGATCGCTATTTTCTCATCGAATTCAAGAGAACAAACCAAAATTCAATCAACAGTCCCGTGATAGACTAAATCCTGAAGTTAACAGAACAACCATTTCCCCATTTTAGTGACAGACGACGTCTTTGTTGGCGAAGAATGATCAAGATTCCTTTTTCCAGAATATCTCACGGCTCGCTTTCGCTTTTAATTGGGTGAGACATTGTTCGTTTAATTAGTTTAATTAGCACGTACTTACACCTGTATGACTCGGAGAACGCTGGCGAGACAATGGTCTCACTAAGTGGAGTGAAAGCTCTTTGGCCTAGTTGGGAAGTTTTGAAGGATATTTAAACACACAAAAGTTGCGTTTATCAATTGATTAATGAGTGATTCATTAGCATTGTTGTAGGTTTAAGTAGTGTTGTAAGTTTTTTTTTTTTTCAAAATCACGTTTATGCTTATACAAAGAGATTTGGTTGCATAAGTGTTATTTATTTGTTTATTTAAAACGAGACACGTTTCTTGGAGTATTATTTCATTTTATCTAATTTAATAAATATATGTTCAAGAAAGTATTTGAGGATATATAAAGAGTTTTCTATAAAGTCATTTTAAATAAATATCTGCATGAAATTTTTGTAACAATAAATTTACATTAAAAAGGTTTTGTTTTTCTTTAGTTGTATTGATACAAATTTAGATGAACTAGATTGAATTTTTTTTGAGATGTAGTTTTATAATTTGGGGGCCTGATGGCCGAATGGCTAGCACTCTGGCGTTCGGTACCACAGGCATCGGGTTCAAACCCGGCTTTGCCCATGGGTGTTGTAGTGGTTCGGAACCAATTTAAGCCGTAGGTGCCGGTCCCTAATAGGATCGTAGAGCGTTGCGGGGCATTGTTACTCCGCGTCCGTGGCTTACCATCAAGTTACACGCACCCCTGGGTAATGCAAAGGAGTAACATCGGTGCAGCCCTTATAGGCATCCAAAGACGTCCCTGTCTGTTTGCCAGCTGCATTGGAAAAAAAAAAAAAAAAAAAGTTTTATAATTTTGTAAAAATGTTAAGCAACTGAACTTATTCTGTTCAGATTACATAGTTTTTATTTGAATTTTGAGACAAGAAATTTGGTGTTATTTGTTATTTCTGGATAATTTTTCAACAAATTTACGAAAGTAAAACGCATGTTATTTTTTGGAAATATCTACTAGTCTATAATAAATTTTTGAATAAAAAGTATGGAGATTTTTTTTATTTGTTTATTTCAAAGTAAAGTGTTTATTTTCATTATTGTTTTTTCTATTATTGGAATTTTCATTTTTGTTTTTGTATTATTGAAGTGATAATTTTTTCAACAAATTTCATTGTTTTCGATTGGAAGTTTTAAAAAGTATTGGAGTGTTTATTTTCATTATTAAACTTTTCAAAAGACTGTATTAAATATGACTTCTCTTTTTTGTCATGATTTTTTAAAAGACAATGTCCGGCATTTGAGAATTCCCAGTTAACAACCTTGTCTACAGGCTTCTGGATAGGATACTATATTATGAATATTGCATTTTGCTTTCCAATGGCATGTGGTATTTAAAATTTATACCATAAACCGGAAGATTGCTACTTGAAAAGTAAAAAAGAACAAAAAAATGCAAAATCTCGACCCTGGTGTTACTTAAAAGGATAAGGTTTATCGAACTTTAAAAAAAAAAAAAAAAAAGGAATTCTTTCTCAATCGACTGGAAACAAGACACGAGCAATCATTGCAATCATAATAATTGATCAATTCAGGCTGGAAGTTTCGCACGCTGCAGTGGCAACGCTGCCTCTTTTTTGCGACTTTTATTGTTCTTGAACAACTGGTCACTTCTGCAAGGGTTGCAATCACAGGCGAGAACCGTGAGTCACGTCTACTACACGTGCAAAATGGTCAAATAGTCAGCGGAAAATTATGAACCAGTAAAAAAAAAAAAAAAAGTATATATATATACTCTTTAAACATCTAGCACCCGATGTGTACAAACATTTAATAGCGCATATTTCACCCACCTACCCATAAGCACCGGCGAATTTTTTTCCGGCGAGGTTAAAATCGTGTTTTTCCTTCACGCGTTTGGCAACATTTTAAGTACTCTTTAAGTGATTTCGAATGATTTGGGCAAAAAATTTCCGCGGTGGCATGATCAACCTATTAGGGCTTAAAGAGTCCTTTAATTTTGGCCGCTGTAAGTGGGTGGACTACGTGTTATTAGCGGAGGGTGCAGAGCCAACGACCAGTACTGCACAGTGCGGTAAGTGTCAGGCGTTATTGATGACTTTCAATCAATACTTATCATCCTACATAATGATAGGACTAGGTCCGTGGCGAGTTATCGAGGTTCCGGTATTCAAATGAGGTACGTCATTCCGTCCCTTGTATGTTTTCTCTTTACGTCTGCGGTAAACACGAGCGGGTATTAAATACGTTAAAGAGTTGAGGCCCTTAATGGTTCGGGCGCTGTACTTCTGAAATGGAAGATCTTTCGCCTCGTTTGGGTTTGGACTTTTTTAAAGTGTGCGTAGTTCCTAAGTTAAGTAAAGATATATAGTTACCATAGAAATTCACTAAGAATTCAATAATTTTCTCTGTAAACATTTACCTTACATTGAAATGAAGCTAGTTTTGGTACATTACATAAAAATATAAACCCTGCACAAAAATATAGATAGTTTTAAACCTTGCATGGTATATATATATATATATTGAACCTTACATTAAATTATAAATGTAAATTTACAATGACACAAAATTCGCATAAGAAACAAAAATAATTGAATATTCTTTGTTTACCATCTCCGTAGCCAAACATCATTAATAAAATTTTGTAAATTCTGTTAAATCATAATATATTTATTTTAAAAATAGTTCTTTATGAACATGGACTTCAACAGTTCTTAATTAAAAGGGGCGACAATAGTAAGTTCTTGATTAACATAGACTGCAATACGTCTTGATTAATATAGGCTGCAATAGATCTTGTAAGATGATTCTTATCTACACTGCCAAAGATTAATATTAAAAATTCTATTATTACCTGGTAGAAAAAATTGGTGAGTATTGCGAAATGTATGAAAGTAAGCTTGAAAACAATATAGAAAAATTAGCAGATTCCGATGCCAATCATAATACGTAGATCATGGTGAAGAACTACCTATTCATTTTTTTTATTTCCTAACGAAAAATTTTAAGAAAAAAATTAACAATTTAAGAAATCATATCATTTAGATAAATGACAATTTTACCCCTGATTAATTAAAAAATTTCATTTATGTTATGTTAACTGATATTTTACACCTTTTATACATTCTTTTTTTTTCATAAATAAAACTAGAATTATATTATGTGAACCTTGATTTATACTGAAGCTGATTTACAATGAAGATTTTGGCGAGTTGTTAAAAAAAGAAAGTCAATGGCGAGTTGTTAAAAAGAAATTCTACAATTTTAGATAGTTTAATATTAACCTTTGGCCATAACAATTGATAGTTATTGTACACAAACTAATAAAATGCAGATTGATCAAAAATTGTTTTGATTCTAATGCAAGAATAATATGCTAAAAATGAATTAGAAAATTGTCATTTTTATTTTTAACAACAATTCATTGATGTAATCCAGAACATAGAATTATTTTCCATTTCTATGCGAATTTCAAATCATCGCAAATAAAACAACTATACATATTTCGTTGTATTTTCCACAGAAAATTATTTAATTCTTAGCAACTATTCAAGTATGGCGAACTTCTTCAACTATGGTGAAGCGTGTCTTTATAAATCAGGAACTATCTATACATTTTTAAAAAAGGTCAGAGTGAAGTTTACGACAAGTTATAGTAAAGATAAAGTAAAGTGGATTACGAATTGTCTTTCTTTTTTCTTTATTGCAAAATGACATGTTGAAATATTTTCTTAATTAAATTGATACTTCAACCACTGAAATATGAAACAAGAACCACTTCGATTTATAACATAGAGAAAGACTCAAGTCCATAGTAAATTATCGAAAGTCTGCTATGCAAATGAGATACTACTACTACTACACCACACCAAATCTTGTTTGTTTTTCTTAATTCTACCGTAAACAAGAAATATTAACCTTTTATTTTTATCCTGCTCCCAGCCTGGGCCAAAAGGCCATACGCTGTCTTGCTGTCCAATATAAGAGTGAGAAGCATCTCCAGTGTTGGAGCAAATAAGGAGATGACGTCCATTCAAAGAATCATACTCACACAGAGGACATGAGGCAGAAGTTGTTGCACCGATTTTATTGAGAGGCTGCTGAGGTAATCGTAACCCGTCAACAAACGAAAACAAGCGACGCCTTCGATCCTCCTTGGTAAATCAAGAGGAATCCTATTATCTTGTAAAAAAGACACTTCCAACTTTTCTCCTAGCAGCCAGATTACTATACCAGAATTTTCTTATGACCTTAAATTTGATCAATGATTAACTGTACATTGTTTTTTAATTTGAAAACATTGGCAAAAGTAATGGGCAAACTTGGACTTTGGCAAGATTTGATGAGGTCCATTTGGTATATTTGAGCGGAAGATTTTCAGAACTCTTCTTGAGGTGTTAGGGAAAGTGATTGTAGGAGAAGATGGTACAACGCAGAAATTTATAAATGCTATAAAGACCCAGATGTTATAAAATGTATTAAGATCAATAGATTAAACTGGGCTGCTCGTGTATTTAGAATGATTGATTTAAACCCCTGTAAAAGGTTCGTGTTTGGCAAAAGTCACAAGGACAAAAGTGGAAGAGGAAGACCCAGGTTGCGATGGATAGACGCAGTTGAAAAGGATTTTTTTGCTGTACTAGAGTTAAGAATTGAGGACCCTTTTGTCACCCAGAGGAATGCATGGAAATCTCTTCAAAGGACAGCCTTGGCCCATTCTGGGTTGTGGTGCTATTGATGATGACGATATTATGTCATTATATATTTTGCGTATCTTCAAGCTGGACGTGTCCCCTGGGTAGTGCTAAATGAGTAACGTCAGCGTGGGAACTGTATCTGTATTGCCAGCTGCATTTAGAACAACAACATTATAAAAAAAAACTACCTAGTGGGGATCATAGAAGAATATTCCGTACCAGGAAATCGTTTACAGCTGACTCTTCCACATTTTCTAGTAGTATGATAACTGTTTCGCATTTATGTGTGGTATGAAGGAAAGTCCAGAAAATATGCATGCCACATGCTTTTACACATGTTATCACGACTATCATCGAGTCTTCTCGTTTCTGAAGACAATGACTATAACGGAAGCCGTTAGTGGATTCGAATCCGTCTCCTCTGGACTCTAGATGTGCACACTATAATAGGGGTAATGAGTCGGTTGATGCCCAGTCTTTGACAATATATATTGTAGATAAATTATAATAACGATAGTAATTTAAATATTTTTGGAGATTTTTGAAAATAATAAAAAGAAAACGAACCTGCATTTTTTTTAAACACTCAAAATAATGTAGTATTCTTTTTCCAGGAAGATGATCTAATTATTTTCAAAAATACATTTTTTTTCTCATAAATTGGTAAATAGAAGAGTCCAAAGTTTAGATTTTCTACTCAGACTTTTCAATGCGAATTTTTTATTAAACCTCTCACATTTTTCCACTACAACAAAAATGTTATCTTAAAGTTAAAATACTTCTTACCAAAGGTCATTTATCTAAATGTAGGAAGAGTAATTATAAGAGTTTCCATAACAACAAAGCAAATGTAGCCAGTGATTTGATAATCCGCTGAAGAATATATATAAAATATATCAATATATTTTTACAAACAATGGAAAATTATAAATCTCCACTTTTTATCAGTATTACATTGAACACTCTAGCAGACATTTCTTTCAATTATCGTATCTAAATTATTGTTTTTCATAAACTACTATTTAAACTTCCGATACCTATAACTCCAATTATTATTTTACAAAATCTACAGCTGCAAACTACAAAACTTTAAACAAATAATTGATAATTTTTTTTCCAAATATAATTTTTTGTTTCCAAAACAATTATTTTCTACGAAATCGAAAATATGCTTCGTTAGAATTATGAACAATAATTGTTATCCTGTTTTATTTAATTTTATTATAAAAATTCAAGTATAAATTTAGCCCATTCATATTGCACATAAGAATCATAATATAATCCTCTGTTTTATCGCTAGAGCTTTTGAAGTCACCATACGATACATTGCAGATATCATTGCTAAAAACTTTTTATCGTTGTCTGTCTCATTTGAGAAATATCTGTCTCATATTGACAAATGTCTGTCTCATTTGAGAAACATTGTCTCATATTGACAAATGTATGTCTCCTTTTGACTATGTCAAACCTATATATGTCTTATTCTGCCTCATTTGTCTATATCAAAACTGTCTGTCTTATTCTGTCTCATTTTGACTATGTCAAAAATGTCAATATTGTCTCATTTTGATAAAAAAAAAAAATAACGGAAACAAAATATTTTTTTTAAAATTCTTAATTATTTTCTTAACATAATTTATCATCATCATTGTTGTAGTTAATTGGGAGAAAATGCGCATATAGAAACGATATCCAACTTTTGGCCTAATGGTAACATGCACAGCTAACATGCAGGAGGGCTGGAGGTTCAATTTCTCTGATGGCCTCCATTGCAGTTCCTACTTTCAGAAAAGAGGAGGTTTGTGAGCAGTAGCATAACTATACCATCTGAGGAATGTGGCAAATTTTTCAAATGGTGGCCCCTCAATGGAAAGTATTATCATTAATAACTTAAATTTATTAAATACAGAATTAATTAATTTTACTTTATTTTGAAATAACAAATATTAGACTTTGCCTGTACTGATAATCTCTTTGCTCAGTCCGGGGCCCGTGGTAATTTGCCAGTCTTGCCACTCTATTGTTAAGCCCCTAATTGTAATAACGTGAGAAAACTCATTCACATCACAATCAATTTGTGTGATAGGAGTTTCCTGGGTTTTCACCCAAACGACGCAAATGTGAGGCTGTTACCTGTAAAAGTGTGCCAGAAGATAATTCCCTATGTCACCGTTGGTGGGCTGTTTATGGTATAACATAAGTTACACAGAAAGCTCATCAATGTTCAACAAAAAATCGTAAACAAAGATTTAATTCAAAGAAAATGAATTAATTGTAATTAATGATTTTATCTTGATTTCTAGAACTCAAGATTAATTGACTTTCTGAGGGAAGACCGTTAAAAAATGGAAACATTTCGTGTAAATTGGAAATATTGGAACAAATAAAAATTAATAAATAAAAGCCTATCAAAGAAATCACACACGTTCATCAGAACAAAAAAACAGGCAACTAAAAATCGCGCAGATTTAAAAATTTTAAAAACAATATGGAGATTAGTGAAGCTTAAATGTTATGTAAAAATAAAATTTAATTTGAATTTTTCCTCATTAATTATTTTAATTATAAAAATATTTTAAGCGCATAGTTAAAAATATTTTGTGTGTTTATAGACGTTTTTCCCAAAAGTTAAAAATCCTTAAGTTAAAAGTTAAAAATTAATTTTTAAGTTGTTAAAATTCCTTAAGTTAAAAATTTCTTCAGTGCCTTATACGTTTTACATATATGACACAAATATCGATGTTTTAAAATTATTGTCATAAGTATATTTTAAATAAAATTTTAAAAATATAACACATTTTTCAAAACGGTAATGCAATTATTAGATAATATTTTGTTTTTTCACACTAAAACCACAAAATGTTTTGTAGAAAAAAAATTCTTCTAGTTAATTATTTTAATTTAAAACTATTTTAAGTCATAATTAAAATTATTTTGTGTGAGTATATGTTTTTTTCCAAAAGTTAAAAATATAAGAAAGTTAAAAATTAATTTTTAAGTTAAGTTAAAATTCCTTAGTTAAAAAATTCTTCAATGTCTTATACAATTGCATATTTCACAAAAACATGTTTTTATAATTCTTATTATAAGCATATTTCAAACAAAATTTTAATCTTAAATATAAACAAATTTTTCAAAAAACCTTAATTCAATTATTAGAAAATATTTTGGTTTTTTCGCAAAAATATTTTTTTTTTCAAAAGTTTTCATAACGTTATAAAATTTAATTTCCATCGAATCATTATTTTTGAATTTTTAAGATATTTGTGAAATATATGCTGTTTTGAAAGGATTATCTAAACCCAAACGAAAGAATCATTTAGTATATATTTCCTTATTTAATAATAACAAAAAAATATATATATATTAAAGAATTTTTCTTGAAACATTTGTTTACTTGATATTTTATCCGCAAACAGTATTCTTGTACAGTAAAAAAGCAAAATAACAATAATAATAATAATAATAATAATCCTAAAAATCAATGTAATAAACATTGCTTTAAGGAAACGTAGGCTTTGAAAGCAAATAATTTTCAAATAAAAATGCAAATGAACCAGACTCTGAATTAAATAATCAGGTATATGCAAATCCCCCTTTCATCAAAAAATTCTTCGACAAAATACCACTTTATATAGGAAAATATCTCATGATAAAATTTAAAATGTGTGCTTTATAGGGATCAAGTATTATCTTCTCCACCAAACAGCAACAATGCCAAAGATTGTTTGTTACTCAATTAAGGTATTTCTTTATGTTCCCCTATGAAACTACATAACACGGAGAAAAAAATTGAAAACAGATCTTGTATACATTAAATTCTAAATACATTTCGTTTAAAGCAGTTTTTGGAATGGTAAAATCCGACGACATAAAGAACTGTAATTTCATTCTAAAATTTTTCAAGCGGAGTTTTTAAAAAAGCTATGCAAGGATTACAGGAATCTTTTATTAAATTCTCCGCAAGCATTCTGAGATCCCTTGAGCCAAAAAGAGAGATATGACTTTTATTTTGAATTCGAAATGATAAATTTTCCTGCTTCTCAAAATGTTTCTAACAAAATGCACGAACAAATAAATAACCGTAGACAAAATATTACACCAAAAGAAAAAAAGAATGTTTAACAACAACAAAATCGTGATGCTTTTCTCTGTGCCTTTATCGCAGAAGTTTCATCCCAAGTAATAACACTAATTCGATTAACTTTTATTTTGCTGCGTCTCAATTATTCAGGTTTCGGAACATTCAGCTGCGGAAAAACATGGCGGAGTGGGCGGAGCTAAAATAACTTTTTTTGTTCCTCTTCTTCCTTTTGATTAACATTCTCGTTGCCATTCGACGCTAATAAATTTTGCTACCGAAGCCGATCCGTTACCCACTCATTAATGTCGGGCGAAAAAAATGGCAAACATATTGGGTTAAAAGGACAGGAAAATTGTTGAATATTAACTTGCTTGTTCCAAGGCGATTTGTGATTTTTCAAATGGCTCAACTTACATGATTGAGACCGCAAGAATATTTATCTTGTCAGCATTTACAGCTGGAATATTTTCCATCGTGACCAGATTTGTTCCATCACCTACTGACAAACTGCAATCAGATATGGTTTGTGGAACATTAAAAACAATAGGGTGAAATTAAGAATTGACTTCTGTTTCATTTATAGATCAATATAGACACTAAGACAAACGAGAGCGTGTTTGAACTCTGAAATGGCAACTCAAGAGAAATTATAGATATTTTTTTTCATTAATTTTATATAACTTTAATTCAGAATATATTGCATAAACTATAATAGAATCTCATTGATAGAAATGTATTATGTTTTTTTCACCTGACGTGAATTTATGAAGCCTCATAATTTTACCATCCTTTTTAAACACCATACAGCACGGTTTACTTGTGGTAGGTACTTTCCAATGACCTTAACGACCAATGATTATCTTCTCAAATTATTTCATAAAAATTTGAAAGTAATTGATAAATTATTAGATGAGTCATCATAATCATATTCATGGAATGTTTTCAAATATCCTTCACTCTTTCTTTCGCTTCGTATTTTCAACTATTTAAACGACTTAATAACTCGGCTAAATCACCTTGAAATATGCATTATAAATAATGTTTTTTATTTAATAAAGTTCATGGAAGCTCAAACACCTTTATTAGCTTTATAAATATAATTATTCTTATTTTAAATATGAATGAGATAGTGAAATATTTTATTTCTTGAATAAAAGATTACATTGAGAAAAATACATTAGATCTTGGTTTATAAAAATAATTCACGTTATTAATTTAATACAATAATTTATAAAATTTTCATTTCTAATTATTATTAATAGATTTAAATATATTAACTGATAGATTTTATAATTCTAATTATATATTGTAAATTTTACAACACATCTCAAAGTTTTCTTAAATATGGGATGTATTAAAAAAAATTTCTAATTTTATTTGATCTAATTTTTTTCAATGAAATGATATTTAAAATGTATTTTCACTTAATAAATTTAACTCGTTATAAATTATTAAATGCGTAAGTCCAATATGAAATTTGAAACAGTGAATCAGTGTCATATTAATCGTATTAATCAATGTCATATTAATAATCTAATTTATGCAAATATTTGGACTCGACAAACAAATTACATTAAATTACCGATTCAATATATGAGCATAATTTATTTGGCAGCAGCTTTATTGGTAATTTACATATTTATATTGTAACATTTTTTTCTCACTGGAAGAGTTTTGGCAATTCATTCCCATAAGAGAGAGAAAAATATGTTATTTAACAAGTATATAAAAAATAACCCATCACTCAATTTGACAGCAGACAAGCAGTATTGTGGGTAATTATATTACATGCAATTAGTGTTTTGTACTAATGAGAACAACCTGTCACTCAAATCTGATAGCACATATTCAGTGTCATGTATAATGAGACTCATGAAATTAGTGATTGTCTGGGCAATCTTCACAAGTCGAAACAACTACGGACTGAATATGAACTATGCCATGAATTGTTCCATCGTGATTGGTGATAGACCACAAGCTGAGAATATCTACTTGAATGAGAAGTGAAGAAAGCTACCCCCCCCTACCCCTTCTTGACGGATTGACTTAAATGGAGGTTTTCGTAAATGACTGAATAGGCCGGAGTTGCAGCGTGAAATGTGAAAAGTTTCCGCGTGAAAGTAAAAGTTTTCAAAGTGAACCCCTTGTGGTTTCGTGTATACACGCTGTGTGATAATTCAAGTCTGTCGCAAACAGGCAATTAGATTCGACGTAGACTCGAGAACTCTGAAAATATCCAACTTTCGAATGAACTGTACTTGTGATTTAATGTGTACTTGTGATCAAATTTCATTTTTAATTTTTTTTCATATCTATGTATAATAATGCAGAGTTCATTATTTGTATATATATATTGATATAGTGTTTGCAAATGAAAATTAAAGTTTTCCCGTGAACTTGAAAGTGTCCCTCTTCTTTAATCCATTATAGGTCTAATATAGGCCAAGACGTTACAATATGCTTATCAATTGCATTAAGAATTTAATAATTAAAGTTCTAGTTCTTACTTCTTACTCATCAAATAATCTAAAAACAATTTAACATAAACACTTCTGAACTTTTCATCTATAAAATAATATACCATGAAGCATTTTTTGAACAAGTATAAAATGATAAAAAAAGATTTAGCACTTATGACCAATTTCATTATTTAAATTTGAAGCAATTATGTAAGATTTATTTTATAAGAATAATTCTTCCAATTTCACATTACTTATTTGTTTTGCATTATCCACTTTATAACAAGCAGAGATATTAAACTTTGTTAATTTCAAGTAAATTGTATATATATATATTTGAATTAAAACAAATCCATTTGTATAATTTATTGCTGCCAAATTATAGCAAAAAAATTTTACAAATTAAATAAATTGAAAAGTAACTTTTCAGCAAAAATGTATTTATTTTAAAAATTAAAGTAAGTATTTATTTGATTGAAATGAATTCATAAAAGGATGGAATAGACTTAAGTCTATTTCAAAAGACATCAATTCCCATTATGAAATTACAAATTAAATTAGTACAAAAATATTATCTACATTAAAAGTAAATACGAACTGATTTCAAAATAACCTTACTATTAACACGATAACTAGCAATTATCAAAACAGGAATTTACAGACTTGTGAAGGCCACGGCCACATATATTCACCATAGTCGGGAAAACAATCTAACATCTATATATTTAATTTATTTTATATATATAATAAACAAATAAATAATGTAATAAAATAAAAAAATATATAATTGAATATTTAAAACAGAACTGGAATTAAAACTGAAATCTGCTCACGAATTTCCTTTTGTCATGTGAACTTACGATGCTGAGTGAATACATATGGCAGTATACCAATGTTCAATAACCCAAGAAATTTATGAAGCAACTGGTCAGAATACTAAACAAGAACTACCGAATTCAATAGCCACAAAAATATATCAAAGTTTAATAACCCTAAAATTTCATGAAGAAACAATTGTTCAAAATACTACATGAAGCGCAATTAAATTCAATAACCTATATATACTAAGATTCTATAACTCAAGAAATTGGTTAAAATCTAGAATTCTGTACCCTTTGTGCCAAACACATCGCCAAGTAGCCAAGTCGGTAAGTAAGCATAGAAATGAATGAACCAGGTAGTTTGCGCGGTAAAATGATATTACACCAAAATCCTTCATTGGGTTGCCAAATCGCCAAGTAAACAAAAACAAAATGGCTGCCGAAGTTCGGTGTCGTTGTAAAATACTATTTCCCCAAAATTTATAGCCAAACAATGCTATTATGCCAAAATTAGTAGCCAAAATAGCTATTACGTCAAAGTTTATTCCTGAAAAGGCTTTGAAGCCAAAGTTTATCGTTTTAACGCCAAATATTATCACTATCCTGCCAAAATTTTAATGTTTGAAATGCTTTATAGTCAACATTCAGTTTTATTGCCAACATTTATCGCTTTATCACCAAACGTTTTCACTAAGAGAACTTTTTGTTATATGTTTTTTAAGCCAAAAGTTAATGCTTTTTAAAAATTTTTTCAAAACAATTGTTTTTGCTTTTTTATGCTTTATCGCCAAATTTTATCACTAAAAATTTTATCTCTGGAATACTTTTGCGCCAAATGTTATCGCTATTACGCCGAAATTTAGCATTATTATGACAAAAAAAATTATGTTTAAATTGAATTTACGCCGATGTATATCGCTTTATCTTCAAAAAGTTTACCACTATTATGGCAAAATCTTAATATTTTATTTTTACGCCACTTATTGCCGCTTTAACACCAAAATATATCATTATTTAATCATTATTAATATCATTATTATTTTATTCGAAATCGCTTTTACACCAAATAAAAATCACTTTATCGGCAAATTATTATGTGAAATTTTATTTTGCTAATTCACAAAAATGTATCGTTTAGACAAAAATAATAATCGCTTTTACGATAAAATTTCGCCAAAATTATTTCGATAATTCACCAATTTTTTATTTTTAAACTTCAAAAATAAGTCGTGTTCTTTACGAAGAGGAATTTGAATGATAAATCAATATTAACAAAAGAAAAAGAAGAAACCAGAGAATAACTTACCTTTTATTGTGTACTTGCATAGCCACAGCAAATGAATATGGAATACTTGACCAACAGCGCATATCCACAGAAAAATTTAAGTTGTAACGTTCTTAAAAATTTAGAAATTATTTTATCATTATTAATTTTTTTTTAATTATTAAAAATTTAAATTGTAACGTTAACTAACGTTCTAAAAGCTAAAGCTTCAAATATTCCGTACGAATTCTAATTAAGGTTGCCACAAAATCCTAACTAAACGATCATCTTTCAAAAGAAATTAATTTTAGTAAAATATAAGTTATTAATAAATTAAAAAATCGTTTTTCTTGTTTGTTTCTTATTTTTTATGAGGGGCAATATCATAAAAATTGTTTATGTTTGTATCAGCGATAGCGTTAGTTATAAGAATAAGAATAATCGAATTTTTCGAATAATGCCGAACTTTTTAGTTATAATAAATAAAGAACATAAATATATATTCTTTTAAATATTTATTCGGATAAATTCTTGATTATTCTGAGATTGTTCTTATAACGTATGTTTACAGTATATGATAAAGAAAATAAATAATTTTATGATGCTGTCACTCATGAAATACGAAACAAACTAGAAAAACGATTTTTTAATTTATTAATAACTTATATTTGATTATCAAATAATTATTTTCTTTTTAACGTTGTTGAAATAAATAAGGTTTTTATAACAAGGTTTTGAATTTGCGCGAACAAATTTTATTTTTTTATTTTTAGAACGTTAATTCATTACGAAAACGTTGATCGAATGTTTTTTTTTTTAATGCTGTTGACATAGTTAAGATTTTGTGGCAACCGTTATTTGAATCCACGCGGAAAATGCAAATTTTTACTTTACGTTAGTTTATTCGTTTTTATTCGTTTTGAACATTAGTTTTTGTTTTTTCATTCATTTGATAAGAATAGGTACGGTATTCTCCAACAAAGAATATATCAGAATAAAATGTAAGTTATTCTTTTTTTTTTTTTTCTTCTTTAAATAATTTTATTTTTATCATTCGAATTCGGCATCATAAACAACATGAAATAATTTTTGATATAACAATAATAAAAAAATTGACGTATTAGCGAATAATTTTACGTAATTTTATCATACCAGCTATTATAAATGATACATTTATGTCTAAATGATACATTTATGTGAGTTAGCAAAACATAATTCCACATAATAGTTTGGCGTTAAAGCGATTAGATTTGGTGTAAAAGCAATTTAGGAATAAAATTTTAACAAAATAGTGATATATTTTGGCTTTAAAGCGGCAATATGTGAAGAAAAGAAAACATTAAAATTTTGCCATAATAGTGGTAAAATTTGGCTATAAAGCGATATAAATTGGCATAAAGGCAATTTAAAAGATAATTTTGGTATAATAGTGCTAAGTTTCGGCGTAAAAGTGATAACATTTGGCGCAAAAATATTCAAGAGATAAAAATTTTTAGTGATAAAAATTTGGCATAAAACATTAACATTGGGCGTAAATGCATTTCAAAAAGCAAAGTTCGCTTAGCGAAAAGTTTGGTTTGATTACATGTTGGCGATGAAGTATTTCAAGGATTAAAATTTTGGCAGGATAGTGATAATATTTGGTGTTAAAGCGATAAACTTTTTTTCTTAAAAGCATTTTCAGCAATAAATTTTGACGTAATAGCTGTTTTGCGATGAATTTTGGCGAAATGAATTTTTATGATGCCTCTGAACTCGGCAGCCATTTTGTTTGTTTACTTGGCGCTTTGGCATCAAGTGAAGGATTTTGATGTAATATCAGTTTTACTCCGAAAATTAACTGGGCTATTCATTACTGTGCCCGACTTGGCAACCTGACGATGTATTTTGGCGCAAAGGATACAGGATTCTAGATTTTTACCCAGTTATATACTAATGTTCAATAAATCAAGAAATTTATGAAGCAATTAGTCAGATTACTACAAGAATAACGATATTCAATAACCATAGTAAAACACCAAAATTTGACAACCGTAAAACAAAATCGTTGAAAATACTATGAGAAGTATTAATAAACTCCATAGCAACGGAAATATATCAAAGTCACACAATTGTTATACTGCTATATACTATTGCTATTCGACTATATATTGTTCATATATACTGATGCTATTCGAGTATATTGTTTCTATATACTGTTGATATTCGGTTATAATTTATTATTATAACTTACACTTTTATAATTTGATGTTGTTAAACTATTGCTGTGCGTTGGAAAAAAAATAACAGAGCGGAAATAGTTCTATATATAGCCGAATAACAATAGCATATAACAATAGCCGAATAACATATCGTCAAATAGCAACTGTGTATAGCCGAATAACAATCGTATATAGCCGAATAAATGGCATCAGTATAATAGTATAGCAAGTTTTATTTCCTTCAATTTCCTTATTCAATTCCTTATTTATTTCCTTCCTTACTTATTTCCTTTAATTTCAATATTCCTTTTTTTCTTATAATGTCACAAATCCCTAACTAGAGCAAATCATGTTCATATGTGATAATAAAAAAACAAATAAAAAATTTAATGCGTGATATTAAATTAATTTGATAGATTTTTAGTGTTTGGTTCGGTTTTTATGGTAACCAAATGTAATGGTAGTGAGTCAAATGGTTTTTATTCATTAATTTTCTTAATATTCATGCCAAAAAAGTGTGTTCTCAAACATATGTTGATCTAAACAGACTTCGGCTTTTTAAGATATAATCCATTAATAATCATATTTTTTTTTTTTTTTTGCTTTATATGGTTTTAAATAAAACGTGTTTTGTGTAATAACTATCATAGATAAAATTATATAGCTAGACATACTGCATCTAGGATAGTACATTAATGAATAAAGATTTGGTGTCCTATCATATACATATTTATTTCATATTTATTGAAATGGGGCCTGAATGATCGAGTGGCTAGCGCTCTGACGCCCAGTACCACAGGGTCCGTGTCAGGCGGTGCCACGGATGTTTGTAGGGGTTTGGAATCCATTTTAAACTGTAGGTCCCAGTCTAACAGGATCGTAGAGAGCTGCGGGGTTATTGTTACTCCAAGTCCGTAGCTTATCTTCAAGCTACACGCACCTCCTGGGTCGTGCTAAATGAGTAACATCGGTGGAGAGCTTGCCTTAAGGCATCAAAGATAATTGTCTAAGTGTTTGCCAGATGCATTAGAACGAAAAAAAATATTTATTGAAATATCTATTATTTTAATATCCAATTTAAAAATATTTTCCTAATGCTTAAATGCTCTTTTTTTATTTAAATTATGGCTGAATCCTGTTCCCTTTTTTTAATCTTTATAAAAAAAAATAAATAATTATAATAATAAACTAATTGTATTTTTAGTAAAAATCATACATATTGAAGACTGGCTGCCAAAAATCTGGCCTTCCTAATTAAGGCAACTTTTTTAAATAAGATCTAAAATTCCAATCTGCCTTGAATCTTTGTCCTGGGGACTACGTGTAAGGCGAACTTTATTGACCGTGCAAATGTGTGCATCAAAACCCATGAGTAATTCGAGATGGTTGCTATATCTATTATTTTGATGTCCAATTTTAAAAATATTTTTCTAATATTTAAATTATAATTTCTGATTAAATTCAAGCTTAATCTTATTGCCTTTTTAATCTTTCAAAAAATAAATAACCAATTGTATTTTTCAAGCAAAATGATATGTTGGAGATTGGCTGCTAAAAAAACCTGAGCCTCTTTATTTAAGGCAACTTTTTTGTAAATAAACTCTAAAATCCCAATCTGACTTGAATCTTTGTCCTGGGGACTACGTGCGAGGTAACCTTTATTGACTGCAGAAATGTTCACAGTAAAACATGTGTGTAGTTCGAGGTGGCTGCTATATCTATTATTTTGAAGTCCAGTTTTAAAATATTTTTCTAATATTTAAATTTCATTTATTGATTAAATTCAAGCTAAATCTTGTTACCTTTCAAAAAATAAATAACTAATTGTATTTTTAAGTAAAAATGATATATGTTGAAGACTGGATGCAAAAAAAACCTGAACCTCCCTAATTAAGGCAACTTTTTTAAATATGAGCTAAAAATCCCAATCCGATTTGAATCTTTGTCCTGTTGACCATGTGGGAAAACCTTTATTACAGCAAAACATGTGTGTAATTCGAGATGGCTGCTATATCTATTATTTAGATGTCCAATTTTAAAAATATTTTTCTGATATTTAAATGCTATTTTTTGATTAAGTTAAAGCTGAATCCTATTCTCTTTTTCAATATTTCAAAAGAAATACAATAACCAATTATATTTTTAAGTAAAAAATGATACATGATGAAAATTGGCTGTAAAAAACTCCGTCTCCTAATTAAGACAACTTTTTAAAATATGAGCTAAAATCCCAATCTGACTTAAATCTTTGTCCTGGTGACCATGTGTGAGGTAACCTTTACTGACTGCAGAAATGTTCACAGCAAAAAAAACGTGTGTAATTCGAGAGGGCTGCTAATTTTAAAATATTTTTCTAATATTTAAATGCTATTTTTTGATTAAACTAAAGCTGAAACCTGCTGCTTTTTTTAATCTTTAAATAAATAAATAAATAACCAATTGTATTTTTAAGTAAAAATTATGTATGTTGAAGACTGACTGCTAAAAACCTGCGCCTCCCAAATTAAGACAACTTTTGTAAATAAGTTCTGAAATCCCAATCTGACTTAAATCTTTTGTCCTGGTGACCACGTGTGAGGTAACCTTTATTGACTGCGGAAATGTACACTGCAAAAACACGTGCGTAATTCGAGATGATAGCTTTTGATTGAAATATATATTCATGAGGCCACACCTTGCTATAGTAATGGAAGAATCACGATATTGTGCTAAGGGTTAATTATCACTTTGAAAAATACTTCTGTGTAACTTATGGCTTTATATTTAGATGTTTATTGAATTATTAAACACAATTCGTTGCAAATTATTGTTTTTCGTCTTATTTTGCTGTCTTGGGTTAGTTTATCTGGTGTGTTTGGCCTAAATTCATGTTCCTCATAAATTTTTTCAACTTTTTTTTTGTTGTTGTTGTTGTTGAAAATTCACGTTTAACCTTTTGGAGAAACACTCCTATGATTATTGAATAAAATGTTCAGATATGTTTTAGTTAGCTCTATTCCATATATATTTAAAAACAATTAGATAAGTTTGATTCAGTCTTTGACATAGATTTGATAGTAATAATCTAGCTTTTGAATGAACTTCAGATATAGATTTGTAGGATGGGAAAATAATAAGTTATAGATTAATTGTTTTAATTTGCTTAAAATATATCATTAATGGATTTTTCTAATGTAAATTAATAGGTAGTATCCTATTATGTAGGTCAGCTACTATTATTTTAGTTTTATCACATAAAAATGAAACAAAAACTTTTAAGATCAATTAATGAAATCACATTGATGTCAAATACCTTATTAGTATTTGTTCTGCATTTAGCATTTTGCTATTTGGAAAATTAATTTTTCACATAAATAAGAAAAAATAAATAGAAAAATGAAGGTCTTTAAGGAGAAACAAAAACAAATACATAGAAATTTATTGGATTTTCAAATTCCGTGTATTATTCTGTATGATATAATGATTTATTGGATTCAAACTCTGAGTATTATTCTATATAATATAAAAATTTATTAGATTCAAACTCTGTATATTATTATATATAATATAAATTATTAGATTCAACCGCTGTGTATTAGTCTATATAATATAAAAATTGATTAGATTCAACTTCTGCGTATTGTTCTATATAATATAATAATTTATTGGATTCAACCTCTGCATGTTGTTTTATATAATATAATAGTTTATTGGATTTAACATCTGTGTATTAGTCTATGCAATATATTAATTAACTATTTAAACTCTGAGTATTATTCTATATAATATAATAATTTGTTGATTAATTCCGTGTAGTATTTTATATAATATAATAATTTATTGGATTTAACCTCTTTGTGTATTAGTCTATATAATATATTTCATTAACTGGATTCAAACTCTGAGTATTATATATAAAATATAAAATATTATATAAAATAATATATTATATAAAATGTATATAATAATTATATATATTATATAAAATAATACTTAGAGTTTGAATCCAATAAATTTCTATTTATTTGTTTTTGTTTCTCCTTAAACACCTTCCTTTACGAAGACCTCCCACATTCCAATCAATATATATATAAGGTTTGTTCATACTACAAGATCTTCTGATAAAATATTAACTGAACACGATAATTCCACTGATAATTTTTTAGAATAATATATTACCGTCAAACAAACACCACTAGTGTGTATATCATTTTAGTGCATATGTGATGAACTGTTATTGAAATTTATCATACACTTAACAAACAATACATGCAAATATTCCTGTTAAGATTAAACAGATAGCTAAATATAATACTTCAAGACAAATTATTTCACACAGAAAGTCACGAATCTTTTAACACAATCTAATTATTATATTAACAGTAAACAAACCAATTTTTTCTATTCTTATCTTCCAATGCAAAACACAACAGAACAAAAGAACACAACGCATCACGAAATCTCAGATGGAACATTTTAAGTGGCTTTATCTTTGCACACTAGGGAAGCTTAAGATTTTAGATAACTTGTTCTAAATTGTCAATAAAAATTTCCCCCTTACCCTTACTGAATCTTCTTCGAAAATAATACCCTATAATTCATACCCTAATTGAACATTCTATGGACCATTACACGCATCCCACAAACACATGAACCCTTTTATTTACATAAATTCTCTTTTATCGAAGGACGAAAAAAAGCGTTCCGATCACTCGGTCAGAAATCAAAATATTTAAATCTGTAACTGTGATCGTGATCGCAACTACCCGATATATCAACATCCACAGGTGTTAGAATGAAAATGGCCAGATATCATTCCAGCTGCCACATTCACAATGATGTATCTCTCACGATGCGCAAAGGTGTGATTGTAGATGGTGGATTTTCGACTGTTATTATATAATACATTACGCCAGTTACGAATCCTCTGCTGTTTCTTTTCGGTCTTTTTTCGCGCCAATTATTATTCTTTTATTCTTTTTTCTTTCTTTATCATTCTTTTGTTTTGATGGATATCGAAAAGTTTTTGTTTTAAGGTTCACTTGAAAGAAAAGAAGCTTATCAATAGTGATAATAATAAAAAATTGGTTTAAGATAATTATGAAAAATTTCCTCCCAATTTGATTGTTATTTTTTATTCTGTACAGATTTATATTGAAAGCTGCCGATTAATCACCAAGTTAGTCGCCAGATCTAGAAATTATTTTGTTGCAGTGAATTAATAAATAATTAATGAAATGGCTAAATCAGTTTTTTGATATACAAGGTCTTTGATTTTTTGCTTGAATTAATAATAAAAATTGGTTTTGGATAATTATCAAATTTCCACAAAAGTTTTTTTTTTTTTTTTTTTTAAAAAAATTTTTTATCTGTATAGATTGATATTGAATGCTGCCAACTAATCGTCAAGTTAGTCGCCAGATCTAGCAATCATTTTGTTGCAATTAATTGATAAATAATTAATGAAATGGTAAATTAAATTTTGATATACAAGGCTTTGATTTTTTTTGCTTAAATTAATAATAAAAATTGGTTTTGGGTAATTATCAAATTTCCTCCCAGTTTCATTGTTTTTATTATTATTATTATTACGTATAGATTTATACTGAAAAGCTTTAAATTAATCGCCAGATCTAGCAATTATTTTGTTACAATCAATTAATAAATAATTAATGAAATGACTAAATCAGTTTTGATATAAAACCTTTAATTTTTGCTTAAAATAATAGGCTGAAAACGAAGAAAAATAAAGAATTTTATAGTGAATATAATTAAATGACAGTATGAAAATAACTTTTTATATGTTAATACATTCATTTTATATATGTATTTATAAATAAATCCCTTAAAATATATGAAATTTTAAAACATTTTCATTAAAAAATCCGTAGTGTTTTATACACTACTTTATTATGCACAGAAATAATTTGACATTTAAAAATTATCATAATCAATTTTAAAGTATAACGAATAAGGCAAATTAAATTATTATTGTCTTTCTCCAACTTTACGAATTACTTTATACATATCAGACACACACATATATATATATATATATATATATGTGTGTGTGTGTGTGTGTGTGTGTGTGTGTGTGTGTGTGTGTGTACATGTGTGTGTGTGTGTGTACATGTGTGTGTGTGTATGCAGAATCAGTAAATGCTTTCTTTTATTTTAAAGTAGAAAATAAATGTAAATTTTATGAAAATTCTTGGTGAGATAGTAGTATTATCTTCCATATAATTGTGATTCATTTTTTTTTTGTTTCTTCTTTAATTTGTTTGTTCTTTTTTTCTTGCTGTAATCTTCTTGCATTGATCGGTTTGCTTACAAACAATGTATCCATCAATATAAACATACACTAATATACATACAGTGAAATGATAAATATTATAGATCTCATCCATTATTTAAAAGATATCTGGTCATCAAAAAAATCTTAATCCTGCATAATATTCTTCATTTGATTTGGATTAATACCATTAAAGGCACCATAAAGTTTTATGAATGAATTTTATGTAAAAATGAAAATTGAGTTATAGCATAAAGTTAGTTATAATTAACCTATGCATTTCTTTTTCCTATAAAGCACCTTTTTAAAAAAAAAAAATTTGAACCAGTTCTTTTAAATGTATTCATGTTTATATTGGACTTGCCAACTTAACTAATTTTAAAATATTGAGATTGCAGCGTTTTTATCCGATTGCAAAAATAAATTATCCAAATTTCCCTAGTGGTGAAAGACACCCAGAAAACAGGTTGTGAATAGAAATGTAAAAAGAAAAAAAAATGAACATGAAATATCGCAACGAATATCTAAAGCATTCGAATATTTTACCAAGTACAAAGTCGTTTGAAAAGAATGAAAAGTAAATTGCATTGTAAAAGTTATATTTCAAATAAAATGGGAAGAAAAGACAAGAGAATGTAGTGAATATTTTATTAATAATTAAAGTCATTTTGAAAAGAACTTTTAAAATAGATGTCTAATAATGCTAACTTTTAATATGAATGTCTAAAGTACTGCTAACTTTTAATATAAATGTCAAATAATGCTAACTTTTAAAATAAATGTCAACTAATGTTGACTTTTAAAATAAATGTCTAATAATGCTAACTTATAATATAAATTTCTAAACAAGTGTATAATCATATGCTTTACTGGTAGCTAGGTGCACGTTATTTGGCATGTAAAGTACAATGCCTACTTCCCTCTAGTGATGAGTGTGGCAGACATTGCTTTAAAAACATGTACATATGAAAAGATTGTGACAGGATCTCTTAACTTACTTCTGTGACATGATCTCTTACGTTACCTTCCTGGTTGAGGTATTCTGAGTTTTCTTCAATGTGACATTGCAAATTTGAAGCAGTTACCTTTATTTGAAAGTCATTTGTATGACTTTACTCCCTTCACAAAACTCTAGATGATGACTAAAATCATCAATATCCAACTAGCAAGCAAACTTTGGTGTCACCAATCTTCAGCAAGATACCAACAGACAAACTTTGGTGTCACCAATTTTCACCAAGATAACAACAAACATAGATCTCACCAATATTCACCAAGATAACAACAAACAAACTTAGGTCTCGCCAATCTTCTTCCCATTCTAGGGTTCTTCTGCCTGTGTAAGGCTGCATCTTCTTGTCTTTTCCACAAACTCAAAAACTTCTGCAAAAAGATTCTTTTAGACAGGGGTGAAGATCCTGCTAATTTCTCAAAAACAGATGACAAATTGAACTTACTTCAAAATGTATTTTTGACTACCTTTCAGTACTAGTCGTTTTGCAATGGTTGGTAAGTTAATTTTCGACAGTTCCAACTCGGAGCTCAGTGCTAATATGCACAATTAGAATGCAAATAACAGGAAGTCTGCTCTTGGAGTATGTTGGAACCACATCAAGTAGACTTCTTCTTCTTCATTGACACAACATCCCAATGGTGGGCCAAGGTCGTCTGCCTATTGGCAGATACATCAAATAGACTTGGTGAATATAATTGGAGAGTTTCTTAGATCGACAGTCGGATTGCTTACAGTATGCATATCGATTTTCAATAGTAAATGGTAATCGATTTAATAGTATTCTATAATTGATTTAATAGTATTCTGTAATCGATTTCTTCCATACAAAAAATTAGAGATAGTTAATCCCAAATCATCTTATAAGACATTAACTCCATAAAAAATAATGTTGATACCTTAAAAAAATTGCCAATAGATTGATAAATCACATGACCAAAGTAATGATAAAGTATATTTACAAGGAGAGGAGAAAATTTAAAAGAGAAATTGTTAGAATAAAAAATTTTTTATTCTAACAATATTTTAAATATAACAAAGGCAATGAAATCCGCAGATCAAGATGACTATTTCGTTAAGAAGATTATCGCAATAGATTATCGCACCATTGTTTTTAAATTCTATTTTCGTCAGCTTATATTTAAGAAGCATACAATAAATAAAATTTGTCATCCTCATGATTTTAATAAAAAAATCACATTTTTTCGATTAACAATATTTATTTGAAGACATTTAATAGAAAAAAAAATAGTAATAATTTTATCCCTTCTTATCATGATCATCAAAACACTTATTTTTCGAGGCATACTCTAAATAACATGTTTTATGAGGAAAATGAGCACACAAGTTTTGTTACAAACTTGTTACAGTTTATTTTCCTCCCCAATTAGATCACACAATAAAATTTTTTTCATAAAAATAGGCATTTATGTTCCTGATCGTGAGTTTGGCGATGTTTCAATTAAAAAAAAAAAAGCCAAAAACTATGCCAACCTGTGTTAATGACGTGATTATCGAACCCTCCAGTGTCAACCCTGACAATGCAAGTGCATGGAAAATAAATGGATTTCTGGAAGGTGCACAGCGCGTGGGATACGTCGTACCACCCCTACCACCCCACCATGGCGAATAATTCGCCCAAAGCGCCGATGATTACAGAGTGCGGCGGTTAGAACGGCAATTCTCCAATTTAGGTTCACCAGCTTATCTGATCATTTTGTTTTATTTTTAACTTCCCCAGCAAGCCCAATATTCGTTGTTTTGTGTTAGACATCAGCAAAATCAAAATGGAGGAGAGGTTTTCGACTGAATAAGGTGTTCTAATGTTTAGGGTCTTCAATTATTTTTCGAAACAATTGCTTTTAAGGAAGTATATTACAAGCCTGCATTTATTCATAGTTATTATGAAGGGTGGAAGTAAGGAAGGGAATTGAAGATTCTAGAGTCTATTTGTAAAAATTCAGTTGGTAATGTACTATTCAGCCATTTTGGTTACATACCGGTCGGTACATCATATATACCCGTAGTTTTTACATACCAGTCGGTAATGTATTCACCCATCTTGGTTACATACCAAACTGTTACATCTTTTTTTAGTGAAATTTATAAGAAATATTCATATATCACATTATATCACAATGGTTTACAGAAATGAGAAACAAACGAATAATTAATCAAATATTAAAAGCATCAAATAAATGACAAATGTAAATTTAAAAAAAAAACCCATTTCAATACAAAAGAGGATTTTAATAACATAAAAGTGCAAACTTACAAATTTACGGAAAGTTGTGAAAGAAGGCTTCTTATTAATATATTCACCAAAAATTGACTCTAATCATTGGTTTCCTGAACTTTCTAAAAATTTACCATCTGCACCAGGTCCATAAAATGAGCTGTTAACTTTATTTTTGTAAAAGATCTATAAAAAACTAAAAGATGTTATAAAATGTTAATGCAAAATATGCAAAATTATATCAACATAAGAACTTAATGTTGACATGACATTTTGCATTAATTTTGCTAATTGACACTGATCAATGTTTTTTTCTTTCTCAAAGTTTAGATCTTTTGCAGCAAGGTCCATAAAATGGCGCTGTAAACTTCATTTATGTAAATGATGTACAAAAAGAGAATATTTTATATGAATTCTTATGTTAACATGACGTTTTGCATTACTTTTATCTTGGTATTTCGTATATGATCGTTTTGTGCACACTTTGGTCAAATTAGGCCGTAACCTACAGTTTAACGTGGATTACGAACCACTCACAAACATCCATGCCATCGCCAGGATTTGAACCTGAACAGCCTGTGGTACCAATGGCCAGATCGCTAGCCAATTGGCCATAAGGCCGCAAGTTATTCAGTTCTTCCAACTAAACAAATTGTTCACCTTCCAAATATTCACCAAGGGTTTTTTTTTTAAATTATCTCACAATTAAAATCCCAAGGAATTATATGTCATAGAGATTAAATCATAAATTTACACTGCTAATCCTTTTTTTCTGGACATTCTACTTAAACGACTACATATATTAAGAATGTACATGATATGATTACTAGCATGTCATGAGAATAGGAATTTATCCCAATATGCATATATTAACCTTTTTGTACTTCCTAAGTGTTTTTATTTCCAAAACTGTCGCCTCTAACACTATTTAGGCTCAATCAGTGAACTATTTTTTTATCGTCAAAACCCCATGATCTAAATAGTACTTTCACCGAACTTAGTTCAGTTTGATCCAACAAGTTTTTACATTCTAAACATCTTTATTTTAATCGTCGTTTTCATTGTGTAGCCTGATCACGGTGGGTAGAAAATCGATATGAACTGAGAGAAGCTCTAGGTTCTGTTTCAACTTCATGTTTAAGTTTTTAAATAATAGGCTAATGTTAGTCTTAGCAGTATGCATCATTAATGTTGAACTGCTTGAATGTTTTTGTTTTCTCCATATTTAAAAAATATGTAAATTGATTCACCAAAGAAGGCCTCCCAAAAGGTGTTTGAGGACGAACTGGAACAAAGTTGGACTGAAAATTTATCTAATTATGCTAAAATATTTCTAAATTACATAGTTAGCAGCATAATGAAAAATTCATCTTGCAACTACTCCTCCTCTAACAAAATCATGCCATCTTCAATCTCCTCTAGGCAATTTTGGTGGCACAGAAATGTGATTACAATTCCAGAACCTGATGAAAAATCACCAAATTAATAAATTTTATTGAAGATAATGAACAATTAATCATCCAAAAAAAAAAATATTAATTAAATTTTCTGGGCATATATATCCACTTTAAATAATAATAATTTATTTTGTTGTCCTAATAGTTGCATACCAGGGCGTGAATGGCCGAGTGGCTAGCGCCCTGGCGCTCAGGATACAGTACCATGGGTTCGAGTCCCGGCGGTGCCATAGATGTTTGTAGTGGTTCGGAATCCACTTTAAACCTTAGATCCCGGTAAACATGATTGTAGAGCGTTACGGAAGTATTGGTACTCCGCGTCCGTAGTTTATCTTCAAGCTACACGCACCTCCTGGATAGTGTTAAGTGAGTAACGTCGGTGCAGTATTTACCTTAAGGCATCGAAGACAATTGTCTAAGCGTTTGCCCACTGCATTAGAATAACATATTTGCATACCATTGCATTGCATTTTGTTGTTGTAATATTTGCATTTGGACACTGTTGTAATATTTACATACCCTGTTATGCTCTTTTTCATATAATTATTTATATTGACTACAGCTTAAAGTGGACTCCGTACCCCTACACACAACCACATGGCACTGCCGGAACTCGAACCCGAAACTTGTGGCACCTAGGGCCAGTGTTTGGCCATCAGGTCCTATTAAAAATATTAACAGTTTCAATTCACAGTTAACAAAAAATATTAATAAATATTTCTTAGCAATACCATCATTATAATATTAAAAGTTGTTTAGAAATTTCTATTTTTAATAAGAAAATAATTTAGTTAATACATTTTGGCAATAGACATCAGGATTGAATAAATAGTTTTCATTTTCATTACAGGTGTTTATTTTCCATCAAGCTGTGTTCTACCTCTAAAGTAGATGAATAGAATTTCAAAGAAAAATCTACTTCATTTATTTATGTATTTAAATGATTCAAATATTTTGAAATAAAATATCATAGCCATTTATTCATTTTTTTCTTATTTTAATTTCTTAAGTGAAAAATTTAAGGATTTTAATTGATTACTCATTAAATAAAACAGTACTCATCTGTTTTTTTTTTTAATTATATGAATTTAATTATGATACATTTATGGATAAATTACAAATATTTAAAAATATTTATAATGATTAAAATAACAAAACAACTAATGCAAGAATTTTTAGGCTTAATGTATTGTTCATCAACATTTTAGTTTTTTAAAGAAACTGAATACTTTTAACATCAGAACGAATAATTTTATTTAGTATAAATTTATTTGTTTCTATTACACCAAACTTGTCAGAATAAACCATTTAATTGAAAATGTTCCATATAAATGAGACTTTGTAAACATGCTAAAATCCTTACCAGTTTTTTCTTTTTTTACACATTTTCCTAAATAAAAGAGCACCAGTTTATGCTTTCGAATTCATTATTTATGCATAAATATTTTTCTTGATAGATATTTCCAAACTAAAAGTAAAATTAAACACTTTTACTTTAACACTAAAGATTTTTTATGTATTTAACAGTGAAACTTAATATGTTGAATAACATTAAGAAAAAAATAAAAGATATAGTACGCCAAAGAGCATTTTTTTTTTTTTTTATCATTTACACATTTTCCTAAATAAAAATAGCAACAATCTATGTTTTCGAATTCATTATTTATACATAAATATTTACCCTGATTAATATTTCCAAACTAAAAAGTAAAATTAAACACTTTGAGGTAAGCTTAATATGTAGAATAACATTAAGGAAAAAAATAAAGACATAGTATGGCAAAGAAATTTTTTTTTTATCTTTTTAATAGCCACATTTAATGTTTTTGAATTCACTATTTTTGTATAAATATTTACCTTAATTTATATTTCCAAACTAAAAAGTAAAATTAAGAACATTGCAGTTTAACACTAAAGAATTTTTATGTACTTCACTCAAAGAAAAAAAACTATTGTACGTCATAATACTCTAAGTTAAATGAAACATGTTTGTAGAGAAAGAAAAAAAAAAACTCCCTTTTATGTCTTCCTCAGTACAAAACCAATCTAAATCCTTTAAAAGTAAAACGATATTCTCCAGGATAAAGTTTTGATGTTTCATATTTCTAACGGTAACATTTTAAAAATCGCTTGGCGCTTTATCTAGCGTTATGTGTTATTATTATTACTTCAGAAATATTTCTCCAGGCATTTCCGTTTGTGAAGGATACTTTTTTAAGTCCTTCGAATCTCTTTCACAAAAACGACCCACCATCAATTATATCGAACACCACATTCCCACAAAATCGTTTCCGGTCCAAACGACAACTGAGAAAAGAAAGAATTCGATCTCTGTTGCCACCAGGCGATCAATCACTTCATCACCGAAGCAAATAACGACGAAATATCGAATGCACCTTTTTTTTTTTTGGCAACGGTCAGAAACAATGGACTCATTTCCAACGATTACCAACTCGCATACCATCTAGGCCAGTGCTAGGCCGAATTACACATACTTAGGTCCCGTATTTACAAAGGGAATCAAATGTACTGGTTGGAATTTTTTTTTTTTTTTTTTTTTTTTTTTTAGAACTTCTGGTCTCATGAGAAGATTTTCGAATCATAATAAAATAAAAATCGTTTGGAAACTTTAGCATAAACCAGAATGTATCCCTTGTTAAATGCTTTTGAAAAAAAAAAATTAAAACTCAAAATTTTAATTACACAATTGATAACCATTAATTTATTATTTATTAAATTCATTTAAACATACTCAAATATATTAATTAAAGAACATAATGGTAAAGCTTAATATGTAGAATAACATTAAGAAAAAATAAAGACATAATATGCCAAAGAGAAAGCTTTGTAGTTTTTATCAAAAGGCCATATAAGGCCTTTAATTACACAATTAATTACCATTAATTCGTTTAAATGCTCAAATAGATTAATTAAAGAGCATAATGAAGCTTAATATGTAGAATAACCATTAGGAAAAAATTAAAACTAAGTCAAAGAGGAAATGTTGTATTTTTATCAAAAGTCCATATAAGGCCTTAACTTACACAAATAATCACGCTAAATTTATTGTTTATTAAATTAATTTAAACGTTATCAAATATATTCATCAAAGAACATAACGTTGAAGCTTAATATGTAGAATAACAATAAGAAAAAAATAAAGACATATTATGTCAAAGTAAAAACGTTGTAGTTTTTATCAAAAGGCCTTTGCTGACAATTAATTACGATTAATTTATTATTTATTAAATTCATTTAAATTAGTTTAAATACATTAATTAAAAAACATAACGATGAAGCTTAATAAGTAGAATAACATTAAAAAAATGAATACATAATATATCAAAATGAAATATTGTAGTTTTTATCAAAAGGCCATATAAGGCCTTTAATTACACAAATAATTACCTTTAATTTATTATTCATTAAATTCATTTAAACGTGCTCAAATACATTAATTAAAAAACATAAAGATGAAGCTTAATAAGTAGAATAACATTAAGAAATAAATAAAGACATATTACGTCAAAGAGAAGATGTTTTAATTCTTTTATCAAATGCCATATAAGATGTTTAATTACACAATTAATTGCCATTAATTTATTATTTATTAAATACATTTAAAATTGCCTAATACATTAATTAAAGAACATAATGATTGCTTAAATTGTAGAATAACCTTAAGAAAAAGTAAAGACATAGTATGTCAAAGACAAAAACGTTGATTTTTTTTATGAAAAGGCTCCTATAAGTTTTAGAGATGCCATACGCATACAAATTTCCATGAAAGTTATCATATTTGTTATAGGTACGAGCCCCTATCACTATGGATGTTTTGCTTAATTTTTACAAAATGTGTGGTGGCAAGTGCATGTGCAGACGTGTCTCGTGATACACAGTGAAAAAGCAGAATCTGCTACATATCTACCACAGAGATAGGTACCTGCCCCCATCACTGTGAATGTTTTGCTTTCATTTTTTAAAAATTGTGGTGGCAAGTGTATGTACAGACTAGACACCTGACACAGACAATCTGCTGAGCATAGAGAAGCAGATATGAGCCCCCCATCACTGTGGATGGTATTTTTTTTCATTTCTTAGAAATTGTAGTGACTAGAAGACTTATCCCATAACACAGTAAAGCAGAATCTGCTATATCATCTTTATACATTTATGCTTTAGAGAGCAGGTACGAAGCCCTATCACTGTGGATATTTGGTTTTTTCGTTTTCTTTTTTCAAAATTGTGGTGACTAGCAGACTAGTCTCTTACTAGACTAGTGTAAATCAGAAATCAGCTGCGTATCTGCCTAAACAGCAGGTACGAGACTCCATCAATGTGGGATGTTTTGTTTTTCTTTTTTAAAAAATTGTGGTGCAAGTAATGCGCCGACAAGTCTTATCACACCCACTGAGTAAAACAGAATCTGTTACATATCTGCTTAGAGAGCAGGTAACGAGCCCCCATCACTGAGGATGTTTAGTTGTCTTTTTTTAAATTGTGAGGTGACTAGCAGATTAGTCTCATGACTGACACACTGAGTAAAGTAAAATGTGCTAGACATATGCCTAGAGAGTGGAACGAGCCTGATCACTGTGGAAGTTTTGGTTTCCTTTTTCAAAATTGTGGATGGCAAGTGTATGTGCAGAATATTCTCATGACACACACTGAGTATAGCAGATTATGCTACATATCTGTCTATAGAGTAAGTACGCGCCCTCCTGATTATGGATGTTTTGTTTTCATTTT
>BPLR01017566.1:0-37433 GCA_021605095.1 Caerostris extrusa
TGTACAAATATTGTAGTATTATTTACTTATTACATTTATTTTCAATTATTGCTAGTACAATTCAAATCAAAAACAGATTTTTATTGAATAAAAATGCTCTGTGTTTTTTAATTTAAAAAAGGTTTGAATTTTGAAAAAGAATAACAGGCATTAAAAACATAAATATAAATTTATCGAAATTTATTCATTAACTTAAAAAATTCAATTACAAAAAGCGTCCACATATTTTTATCAAAAACATTTTTAATATTTTTTTTCCAGTTAATTTAGCTACTTTTTCTACCTTTGAAAGATTGCAATTAAAAATCAAACAAAATATGCATTTTCTAAAGAAATGAGATTTTTTAAGGAAAAATACAACATTTTAATGTTACAAGAACGGCATCCATTTTTTCGAATTCATTTTTTGGCATTGACTAAATTTTTTTTCATAACCATTTACTTTATATATCTATATTTTAATCTAATTATCTGGAAAAACATATTATTAAAAAATATTAAAAAACTTTATTATTTTTATTTTTTTCAAAGCATTATCCAAAAAACATGAAACTTATAAAAATAAAGATATCTTTTAGAATATAACTTGAAAGAAAATAGTTCCAATGTGTTAAATTTATCCCATTTTTCTTTTTTTTTTTTCATTTTCATTCATCAATTTATAGATAAAAAAAATTACAAGAAAATTTCATAAAAAAAAAAAAAGAACATCCGTTTTAAAAACTATACAATCATATGCATCAATTGCTTTGAAAAACTATTGATTCAGAAAATATGTTTTCTTATTTTCATTTAAAAAAATACGAAAACATATTTAAAGAAGTTCATTTCTTCAACCAATTGCTTTCGTAAAAACCGGAATAAATAATATTGTTTTTATCGTTTTTTTTTCCTTTCTTTCTTTTTATCGTTTGCAAATGAATTTGAAATCGTTTTCAATGACGATTATTTTTATGATTAGCTAAATGTTCTTATTACTTTTGAATGAAATATGCTGTAATCAATTTAACTTCAAACGAAATGATATCTTAAATTTCCTGAGTTGAAATGAAAAATAAATAAATAAAATAAAACATGAATAGATGGAAACAAATATATATTTTTTATTTTTTCATAAATATTCTTTAAAAATCGTAAATGCATTATAGATATTTTTTTCATTTAAACGGCAAATTTTTTTTAAACGTCAGTATCTTATTAATTTCTATGTAACTATCATTTCTCCAATAGTAGGCTCTCAACTTTTTATAAATTTTTGTGGATATTTAGGCTGATAACTAATTCCTTAAGGAAATGAAATAAATTATTTTGAAGGGTGTTTTTTTGTAGAAAATTAATAATAATAAGGAAAATGTGCAGACATTTTTTGTGTGTAATAAATAAAAACAATAATAAAAATATATTAAAACAAAAATCAAATGCTATTTAACCAGTGGTTTTTTTTTCATTTATTTATTTTTTTTATATTTTTTTCATTAACCTATTTTTTGATAATTGATAAGATGTTTTTTTATATATATATATTTTTGAACCTCTCTACACATGGTCAATTTTACTTCCGACTTTTAATCATCACAAAAGATGGAAATTATGTATAACTTTTTTGAACACAGTAAATGACCGTAATAAAGCAAGATAATAGAGAGTTTTTGCATAACGTTTTTTTATCATCCGATATTTTTTTCTTCCTAGCGCGCATGTTCATAGGAAACATTGTACCTATTGCGCATGCGTATCTGTAATACTGCACTACTGAGCTATTCCTATGAGCATGTGCGCTAGGAAGAAAAATATCGGACGATAAAAAAACGTTATGCAAAAAATTCTCTAATAATCAACTACGTTAAACCACGAACGTTATAATTGGTTTCTTTTTCAGCAAATCAGATTGCTCAGCTAAATTTTAGTAACTGCATTTAAAAAAGTGTGTTTATTTAGTATTGATTTTTTTTTATTATTTAAGATAATTTAGTTGTATGTTTAAAGTAATATATTCGTCTAATTAAATGATTGTAAATTTATTTTAAAAATAAAACATATTAAGAACATTCAATTTAAAATAATGAGTTTGATTTACTCAAATTTAAATTTGAAATAAATTTTTGTAAAACGTTACAGTAATTGTAATTGTAATATTATTTCATTATTAATTCCTAAAGAAATAGTCCCCATTGTAATTTTGTAATCATTTTTAATAACTATTATTTTACTTTCTAGGAAATATTTTTACATTTAATTGTGCAATAACGTTAATGAATAAGGCTAATACTTTTTCGCGTGATATTAAATATGAATTTTGATATGAATGATATTATAAATTTGCTGCCGTAACGGAAAATAGTCAAATGCATTTTGCTTTCTCTCTTTTTCAACTATAATGTCTTACATATAATGTAATAGATGTAACCTCCACATGTAACATCTTATGATGTTATTCAAAAGTGTCAGAGAATACTGTGATGCCATTCATGTAACAAGAATACATTGTCCATTTCAAGAGTCTCAGCAAATTGTCCATTATTCTTTCAAATATGGCAGGTTTAAAATCTTTTGAAATACAGCGTGAAATATAATATTTCAAATGAAAGCTTTTTATTTTAATTTTTTTTTTCAAATTGGAATAAAATAAATTTTTCTCATTCAATTTTATTTTGATTTTTTTTTATAAATACATACATATTAATGACTTTTAGAATTTCTTACCGTATTTTATTGGGACAGTGTTCGTCATTTTCAGTAAACCCCATTGCATACTCTTCTGTCATATTTGCACACCAAATCTGCATCAGATAAAACAATACTAAAAATAAAAAATAAGCAATAGATTTTTAATAGTCAAATTACGTATTCGGCTAATAGTGATTGTAATGGCAATGGATATATGTTAATCAAGTTCATCCTTTTTGTCTTAAAAAAAACATCTGTTCTTAAGGCTAGAAAGAAATATAAAAAGTCTACAATAACCGTTATGAATTTAGAAATTCACACTAATTTTTTGGAATATTTAATATAGTTAATTATGAAAGGAGAAAACAATAGAAGTATGATTTTGATGAAATGAGTATTATTTTACAAATCATACTCATTTTGAAATAAATGAGTATATTTTGTAAAATATACTCATTTAACAAATCATACTCATTTTGAAATAAATGAGTAGGATAAAATCATACTCATTTATTTCATTACAAATGATACTCATTTATTTCAAATTGAAGTAGTTTACAAATCATACCCATTTATTTCAAAATGATTAGTTAACAAATCATACTCATTTATTTCAAATTCAGTAGTTTACAAATTATACTCATTTATTTCAAAAGATTAGTTTACAAATCATATTCATTTATTTCAAAAGGATTTTACGAGTCATTTATTTTTCATTTATTTCAAAATGAGTATGATTTGTAAAATATATTCATTAAAAAAATCATACTCATTTTGAAATTAATGAGTGTGATTTGTAAAATACTCATTTTGAAATAAATGAGTATGATTATACAAAAAAAAAAGAGCTTTATTGGGTTTCAGATGGAATGCTGTTCTTGTTTTTATATATTAAATAAGTTTTTAATTAAAATCTACACTATTTTTTTAATAAAAATCAAACATTTTCTTATTTAAATTGGGACTAAAGTGATATGACAATTCAATTGTTATAATTATCAAAGAAGAATTTTCAATGATTATAAAAAAGAGCATACCGAAGCATAACCTAAGAAGAACAGTTGTTCGGGACTTGCAGACAGACCAGGCAGCCGTTTCCTGTAATTCAGATTTTCTCCAGACAAGGCTAGATGAAGGCGAAAAGCCTAGAATGAAATAAAAAAGAACACATTTCATAAATGCCAACATTTTATTTTCAAAATTAGGGACGATGTTGCGACATCCATGTTTAATGAAATAACGACCGCGAAAACCACACACGATGAACACACGCGTCCACACACGATGGACCAAGACTAGGACCAACGACCCCGGTATTTAATAAATCAACGAGATACTTAAATGCTCAGCATATTTGAACTGTGACAAAATATAGCAATAACAATTTTTCGTGAGAATAAAGTTGACATTTGGGCCTGAATGGCCGAGGAGTGGCTAGTGCTCGGTACCACAGCTTTCGGGTTCGAGTCTCGGTAGTGGTTCCATGTCGATGTTTGTAGTGGTTCGGAATCGACTTTAAACCGTAGGTTAAATAGGATCGTAGAGCGTTGCGGAGGCATTGTTACTCCGCGTCCGTGGCTTATCTTCAAGTGATACGCGCCCCCTGGTAATGCAAAGTGAGTAACGTCTGTGCAGCTCTTGCCTTAAGGCATCCAAGACCAAGCTGTCTAAGTGTTTGAAAGGCTGCATTAGAAAGAAAAAAAAAAAAAGCTGACATTTTGGTATTGTGAGAATCGTAAAGGCATCTCGTGTTAGATAGTTGGGCTGTGTGTTTAGATATGACGATGCATTTCCAGCGAAAAAGATAACATTTTAGAGTCCCATATGGGTCCGGGTTAGAATAGCCCCACTGCAACCCATGCATGTCGTAAAAGGTGACTAAATTGAGCACCCAGTGCCAGGTCAAAGAGCCAGACATTGCCATTTGATTTAAAGTCTTATAGTTGTATCCTACTCCTCCTAGAAGTTTATAAATCTAGCACTGAGATACATGGTATGAAAAAAAAAATGAAATATTTCGTTATAAACTTATATTTTATAATTAAATAGAGTCAAAAATGTATTTTTAAATATGACAGAAAAATGGTCCAACTTCTTTCAAAGCATTATAAGGCGGAAGCACTATAATCAAAACATTATTATTATTCAAAGCATTATATGTTTTCAAAAGCATATTCACTTACGTGTTCTCTAATAGTTACAGAAATGTATAAAAATTTTGAAATAAAGAGGCCACGCTCGTTTTCGTCGACAACGCCCAGTAAGTAATTGATCATTTAATCACCCAAGTTAAACTAAAGTGGATTAATGGTGAACTTGTCTCATTTTTTACGATGTACTGATTTTCCCTTTTTTTTATTTGCTTCTTTTTATCGGTGTCAACTTGTCTGGTATGAAGTATGTGACACTGCCAAAAATGTGAAACTTAAAAAAATGTATGAAATGTGCAAAATGTAAGCAAATGTATCAGAAAATGTTTCTTGAAATATAAGAAAAAAAAACTGTCAAGAATCTTGGCAAGAATCCTGGAGAACTGAATTCTGGAATCCTTTTTTTTTTTTTAATACACTTTTATTAATTTCACCTGTATGTTTGTTTGTAACTGACTCTTTGGGCTGATTTTGCCCTACTTTTAAAGATCAGATTTAATTTAAACGTTGTAGACTTATCAAGGAGACGACACTAAAATATTTTGATAACTTTATTATCTCATCATGATTAGGATCGCCAGGATTAGTGATTTTATTTGAACTTATGAAGAGGAATTTAACCCATGTAGAATGAAAGTACCTATGACATTCAAATCTACGTGGGACAGTGGTAATAACGCGCCTGGCTATGGATCAGGAGATTCCCTGTTCGAATCCTGGCTGGCTCCACATATTCGCATTTAGCCTTTGTTTTACTCACAATTAAATTATTGTAAGTACTGTAGTTTCAGTCCTCCGTACCGCGACCTCATTTAAATATTATAGTTTAAAAACACGCTTTTAGAGTTAATCAGATTAAAAAGTAAATTATAGTTTAAAAACACGCTTTTAGAGTTAATCAGATTAAAAAGTAAATTATAGTTTAAAAATACGCTTTTAGAGTTAATCAGATTAAAAAGTAAATTATAGTTTAAAAATAACGCTTTTAGAGTTAATCAAACTAAAAAGTAAAAAATAACATAAGAATAAAATCACTGACGAGTAAATTAATGTCATTGTTCTAAAAGCGTGGGGTGCTGTGTATGACATTTTTAAGCTAACTCTGCATTTCGAAATGAAACTAGTGAAAAATTATAACGATTGATATCGAGCACCCCACGCTTTAAGAACAGTGACATTCATTTTCTCGTCGGTCATTGTATTCTTATTTTGACAATTATTTTTTACTTTTTAGTTTGATTAACTCTAAAAGGGCGTTTTTTAGTGTTTTTAAACTATTAATTTATAATATTTTGATGAATTTCTTAAAAACGATGTCATAAAAACGCATTGGAATAAAATACATTTATGCAACTGATCTTAATTTTGTAATTGAATAGACTAGAACTCAAAGTGTATATTATAGAGATAAGCTTAGTTAATAGAAACCTGTGAACGTATTACAGTCCATCTTCCTTATTCTAATGTTTCTATTATTATTGAATTTTGTCGGCATTCCGGTATCATGGTGACTAACTTCTAAATTTATGGATTGAATGTGCCTATTGAAAATTAGCATATGCCTGTGGCTGTTGAACTTGCAGCATATTCTTTCAGATATGTATACATGAAAAATATAATTATATAAGAATTTTTAACATATATATACATACTACACTCATGTCCATATATTATATATAATTCAAGAGCACAAAACATTATGACCACTTGTCAATAACGAGTCGGCCCACCTTTGGCGCGCAACACATCTTCAAGAAGCCTTGGCATGGATGCCACAAGTCCTTGGTAGATGACCGGAGACAGATTGTACCAGATGTTTAAGGAACGGTCACGCAAATACGAGATATTGTTCGAATTGGTGGTCTTTGAACTCTGAGCTGCCGTCCCAGGACATCCCAAATGTGTTCTAGATCGGATAGCGATCCGGTGAGTTAGGCGGAAGACATTAAATGTGAATTCAACATCATGTTCCTGGAACCACTCCAACACAGGCTTTAGCCTCGATGACAAGGGGTAATGTTGTCCTGTTGGAACATTCCATTTCCAGCTGGAAAACAGAGGACCATGTAAGGGTGCAACTGGTCCGCAATGATGTTCAGATACCCAGCATTCATGGTCTGCTCTACCACAACCACGGGTCCCAGAGACGCCCAAGAGAACGTCCCCCAAAGCATAATACCGCCACCACCGGCCTGTGTATGACGTACATTGAGGGAGCAACTGTTCGCCTGGATTAAGACGGCATGTATCCTGACACGGCAATCGGCGTGATGAATGACAAACCGTGATTCATCTGACCAGGCAATTCTCTCCCCGGACTTTCATATGGACCAGTCACGATGTTCCGGGCCCAGCGCAGGCGCGGTTGGCGATGACGTTTGGGTCAGCAAAGGCACTAACGAGTGGGACGTTTGCCGCGTGAGCACCATATCCAACGGTGTCCACAGAACAGTGTGTTTCGATGATTTTCTGTTTTGGCCCTGAATTTCTGTTTATGGACGACAACTGAGCCACGTCCTGGCTCCGGTTTTGCAACCATACGAGACAGTCTCCGACGATATTTTCTTTGATAGCGTGTGGACGTCCGGACACCATGTTGTCTACTGCTGGTTTCATGTCATTCATCCACTTTGCATAAGTACTAACAACTGTAGATCGCGAACAACCCACGAGTCGTGCAATATTCCCAAGATCAGATTGTTCCGAAGCCATTACATGCCTGGGCGTTGTAAGGATCTGCAGATTGCATCGATCCGCAGCCTTTCCATATTAACCATCATACAGACCATGTATACTGAAAGAATGATTCTTTTTTGAAATTTGCACCAGGCAGTTAAAAACCAATTTTTATTAACCTGATCACGGGCATCTTTTTTCCACGCCTTTTGTTTCCAGAATAGAGTTTTGCAAAAATAGGGGTGGTCATAATTTGTTTTGCTTCTGTCTCTTTCTTTGCCTGAACTTCATTATATATAATTTATGGACATGAGTGTATATATGCATGTCTGTGGTGGATATTTGTGAAAACTTCTTTACCTTTGGGAATGCATCTAATCTTGATCAATCAAGATGATGTACATTTTAGCAGTTGATTTGAGAAGTTATTTAACAGTGCTTCACAGTTTCGGCACTAGGTGGAATATAATATTTAAAAAACGTTTCCGATAAATACTTTGGTTAGCAAAGGTTTTATAATAGCAATTCATTTCAACGTCTGTTAAAAATTCACCTCTTTGATAGGGAATGTTATTTAGGCTATCACACAGAGTTGTGTTAAATTTGACACCAGTTAAAATCAATTCTAGGCACTTGTGGTTGAATTATTTTTTAATTTTATATACGTTTAATGTGTTTAAAACTTAGAGCATTTTTATTAAATACAGATAGTTATTATTTATTGATTGATTGTTTGCTTTTGTATTTTATTACTTTTAATTGCTTTTGAATGATGAAATTTCAGATATATCTTACAGTGAATATTTTCAAGGGGCCTGAATGGCTGAGTGGCTAGCGTTCTGGCGCTCGATACCACAGGTTTTGGGTTTGAATCCCGACGGTGCCATGGATGCTTGTAGTGGTTCGGAATCCACTTTTAAACTGTAGGTCCCGGTCGAACATGAGTGTAGAGCGTAGGGCTGACATCTCCTACCCCGTAAAAAAAGACATCTCATGTTTCGAAATGTGCCAGTAGGCAGGCGGCCTTGGTCCACCATGGAGCTGTTGCGCAATCATGATGATGATGCATATTTTTAAAGTGAGATTAGTCTAATCGCTTAGAGTTATAATAGATTGCGATGATATATTATAATATAAGATATGATATTATATAATGTACATCTTTTCTTAAATTTATTTTCTCAATTTTATTAATTTTTTTCCAACAATACTTGTCAAAGTAAAAAATGTTTACTAAAACTGATCAATGATGAATCTTATTTGTTTGTAATATATTAAGAAATATTAGACAAAAAAATTTCTTCTACAAAAGGTATTATTCTTAACAGAAAAATATTTTACAGATGGATCCATAGATCAATTTTTTATGCATAAATTTATGATTATCAACTTTTCAGAAATGATTTTTAAAAAAAGTTATTAATATTTATGTATGAAAAAAAAATCACATATTCAAAACCCATATTTGTTTTATCAACCTTTTTTTTTTTTTTTTTAAAGAATTTCTATAATCTTTTTATAAGTAAAACTTTCAAATATATAAATAAATCTTTTATTTTATTTACTTAATCAACATACTCATTGTAATTAAAAATTTCTAACAAATAAGTCTTTTCTGAAAATAGTATTTTTTTTTTAATATAATGTTTTAAGAAAATAAACTAAATGAAAGTGTTCGTATTTAAAAATTTCAGTCCAGTGAAAATAATTTAAATAATATTAACAATAATTAATGCAATTGTTGGATACAGAAAATATAACACAAAAATGTCACTCTCTTAGTAGGTCTGTCAGCAAATGTATACCATGTTAGAATTCAAATTAATACAATTGTTTGTATAGTATTTAAGTACATAATTTAACCACATATTAAAAATTAAGAGAAGTTAATTTCAATGGTATAAGAATTAGTTATTAATTTATATTAACATTAATGTTTATCATCGTTAACGAAAATTAACAGTTTCTCCCATTTTGATCTCCGACCATTGATTTCAGGTATTTTTTAATTAAAAATTAACATAACAAAACTCATTTACACAAACGAGTGAATTTAAAAGAGATTAATCATTTTTTTAATACAGTAAAACCTCTTTAAGTCGAACATCGATAAGTCGAAAACCTCCATAACTCGAAAAAAAAATTTTTGTTCCCTTCCCTTCAAGCCCCAAAACCTCCATTACTCGAAATTTCAACCCTCTATAAGTCGAAATAATGAGTCAATCCCCACAAGCCATTTTTGTATACATTGTCCCTCCGCAACTCGAAAAAAGAACTGGACCTCTGTATCTCGAACGTTAGCAATGCTAGATTTTACAACTCGATAATTTGAAACTAATTACATCAATAGCTCGAAGAAAAATAAATTACCGACTTTAAGCATTTGCCGACAATGCACGTCATTGTTTCTTAGAAAACAATGTATGAATATACAGTAAATAGAATAACTAATTCTATGAAATATTCTTATTATAATTCTTATTATTTGCTATTGATTTCATTTGAACTCTAGTGAAGCAAATCTTTTGTTGTCTATTTATTTATTTTACCTCTCTAACTCAAAATAAGTTAGAAAGAATCTAGACCTCTACAAGTCGAATATTTCCTTACAAAATCAGCGTCAGTCGAAATCCTCCATAAGTCGAAAACTTATAACTCAATTATTTGGCGTCTCCTTGAAGTTCGACTTACAGAGGTTCTACTGTATATGGATGAAGGCATAAAATAATAATGTATAAAATTTGAAAAAAAAAATAGATAGGATGATAACATAAAAATTATAATTAATTATTTTTAAATTGTTTTAAAAAGATGTCGATTAATGGTTACAAATGAAAAACATTTCATTCAAACAAATTTACAAATGACACTTGTAATTGGCAACACAGGTTTTTCTATAATTCAAAAGTTATTATCGTTAAATTATATAATAAAGGGAATACCATTAAATTACCTATCTAATTAAATATCACTAAATTACATATCGATAAATTTTTATATTACATAATGAAACTTACTTTGAAAGCATTTCGAACACCTCCATTATCTGCTATATTTTCTCCAACCGTTACAAGTCCATCGACCTTTGACAAAAATGATAAAAATTTGCCACTATAAATTTAATTTGTGACTCAAAAAATTGACAAAAATAAATCAATTTTATTTGTGAAAGAAAAATTTTATTAGGAAAAGCTAAAAAGTTATGTATATTTAAAAAGAATTTACTTTTTTATAGAAATGTATTGTAGTAAAAAATTTATATTCCTTCTAACTATAAATTCAATTTAAAAAGAGACATTTTATTGTGTGAAATAATGATCAATATCTGACAAATGAGTATGAACAAATTAAATACTTCCTGTTACTACGTGGTTATCATATATTTTGTATAAAGTTATTTTAAGTACTGCAAAAAACATACTATTTCGATTTATTTATTCGCATTCGATCTTAAATATAATTTAATTTGTACTATTTTTTCTCCATAGTGAATTAGGGAATCATAAAATCGAAAATACTACCAAATTATTTAAATTATAACCTTAATTATTAAATTATCTATAATTTTTATTTATTAAATTAACAAAATATTTATATTATCATAATTACTAAATTAACAAAATATTTTTTTCAACAGCTTGTGTTAAAATATTAAAATTGTTTACACAATAATCCTTAGTTTAAAACTATCAATAAATATTATTCAAAAAATTATGTGAAAGATTTTTTAAAATTTAATTTTTTTTAATTATTTTTTTTTTTTTACACTTAAAGAAATATTTCGAATATTTGGGCTTATAGACTAGTTTGGAATTTTGATTTTGTTATAGCATTTTTATTGCTTTTTTTTGCTTAAATTTAAATATTGTACAGAAAAAAAAAAATTGTATAAAAATTTATTGCCATGATTTTAAAATATTAACTAGAAGTGTTGTTTTCTAAAAATGCCGTTAGTTATAAGCAATTTTTTAAGCAAATGATTTTTAATGGCTTAGAAAATGCCACGAATATCGGTCGATGCCTAGTTATTTTAAATAATTATTGATGGAAATAATGCTTTGATGAACATTTATAGAAAGATGCGTGTCGATATATTGTCGATATATTGCCGATGATATATTGTCCAAATTTAAATTTAATGCTTAAATTAACTTTTGGTCTTATTAAATTTATTGTTTTTATTGCTTAAATTATTCTTGGTATGTTCAGTTCAAATGTAGCTTTCCCATAATAAATTGAATAGCTTATAAAACACTAAATCGATCGTTCAGTCTGATTGATGACAAATAGGACAAATCTTAATTCAACAGCTGCACTTGTTATGAGGTAGTGCAGCTGTTGCAATTCTTTTTTTGAAAAGAAATGAGTGTTAAAACCGACGTCGCATTCAAAGTTGTGCAATTTATTGTTGAGTAAATTGCAATGCGTCTGTAAAGTGCCAGTTTGCATCATGCCAATCATAAAAAAATCAAACAAATAATGATCTTGCTTTCATTAGATAAAATGCACTACCACCGGCAGTCATCACACCCTTGCACTGCTGGTTTCCATTTATACACGGTAAAGGAATTTATGATGACCGGAGGTCACTTTCAAGTGCTATAATAAAAATTTTCTTGCCCGGTCATTCGAGAATGAGGGGAAAGTAAAGGGCTTAAATAAATCTAATGGTTGCACCAATAATCGCATAAAGAAGGAATTATACAGACTTTCTTTTCGTAACATATAAAAACGACTTAGAAAATAGAAGAGGGATAGAAAAGATGTAGAGAGAAGGGTGTGGTCTCCTGTAAAAGCGGAAGAGTGATAGCTGACAATCTTCCTGGACACGTTAATAGTGTTTCGTGATAAAAGGCTTGCTCATCTGGTGAAAGAACAGGTCTTGCTGTCAGAAGAGTTCACCTCGGGGCAAACAGCCCCTTTTGCTGAATAGCAGAGTGGTATCCTATAGAAAGATTCAATTGCCTTTGTTGAAAGAAGAGCAGAATGAATGAAAGGCATCTTCAATAAACCGGAGCCAGGGAGACACGCGAGAGCGCGTTGAATGAACAATCCCTCCGGCCCCGAATAAACCCACCACTAAAGAATTGCCGTAAGTGTGAACATTTGAGCTTGTTGAAGAACTATTCCCTAGTGATATGTGTGTAATAATGTATTTAAAGAGCGAAATAAACTAATTCAATATTTAGTGGATGAGAATACAGCAAATAAATTGCCCCATGCCAAGATAGTAACATACACATACATATATATATATATATTGCAATCTCGATTATATTATGTATATAAATTTTCATTTATTCTTCATTGTGTTTCTTATTTTATGCGTATGTAGTTTCTCTAATTTGCAAATATTTGGATTTATGAATCTGTTGGGTCAAAAAAATATAAAGTTGTGCGTTAAGGTTTTCGGGAGAAATAATAATTAATTAGAGTTATTGCAGAGTAATGATGAGTGTTTCTGGTATGATCAGGTCATCCTTTTGAGATTTTGTTTCATTTTTTTTTTTTAATAGTAGAACACCACCACAAAGACTAGCAAATAAGACCCAGATTATTGTACGGAATCAATGAAATTATATATTTTACACTATATAATTTAGCTCAATTAAGGAAAATATCAGAAGAAATGGCAAATATAGTGTACAAAAAATTAGTGAATTTGTTTTTATTCAACATTTTTTAAAATTTTAATGAAAATATACTTATATAATAACATTGAACTCAACATTTTATCATCTGTGAAAACGAGAATCTAATATAATCTTTTAAAAACCGTGCATTGATGTACTTTTAAATGTCACCACTGAGTGTAATAAGTTCTGAGCATATATGTATTTATATATTTTTCTTAGACAGGGCCTGAAGGGCCGAGTGGCTAGTGCTCAGGCCCTCGGTACCACAGATTTCGGGTTCGATTCCCGGCGGTGCCATGGATGTTTGTAGTGGTTCGGAATCCACTTTAAACCGCAAGTCCCGGTCCTAATAGGATCGTAGAGCGTTGCGGGGGCATTGTTACTCCGCGTCCGTATCTTCAAGTTACACGCGCCCCCTGGGTAATGCAAAGTGAGTAACGTCTGTGCAGCGCTTGCCTTAAGGCACCCAAAACCAAGCTGTTAAGTATTTGCCTGCTGCATTGGAAAAAAAACAAAACTATTTTCTTAGACTGCGCTTTACCTTGACGTCGGAAAAGGGATCTTTGTAGTCATTGTACTGATGCACAAAACAGTCTGCTTTGTCCAGAAATTTCATTTTAGTTCCATTTGTCCACCAGTCTCTCAAATTTCCGAGATGATCGAAACTACGACCTGGGAAAGAAATAATTTATAAACAAACTTTTTTTTTTGCTACCGTAGATATGTATTTTTATATAAACAGATAAAAAAATTACGTTTTAATAACATTTCTGCAATTTTCTATATCAATAAAATGAACTCTCCAAACAAAGCTTATTGGGGTAGATTTTAATTAAGTTCGATTAAATAATCCTTATAATCAGTAAAACTTTTAATAGAAAATAATTACATTAAATAGTGGATTACATCAATTTAATTTGTTGATATAATAGAATTTCCATTTAATGGATTTAAAAGTATTTAAATTGATTAAATGTAACAAACGCATTTAATAACAGGAGTAACATATATAAGGAAACATATTTAATGTATTAATAACAAATCAACAGTTTTGATTGACATAAGAGAAGAAGGAAGATCCTCTAAAACAGTGGCGCATCCTAAGTTGATTAACAAATTTTGCCAAATGCCTTAAGTATTAAAATGTGTTTGTATTAGAAAAAATGAATATACTGAGAAATATTTATATCATACTTGAAATATATTTGAAAATTATATAAAAAAAAGTGATATATTAATAAATAATTCTTAAGCGTTTTTAAGAGAAAATTTAAAAAAATTAAATTAACAAAATTTAATCTATTTCAAAAATTATGTGTTTGCATAGAAATTAAATTAATTTTTTATAAAAAAAAAAGGATAACTTTATATGATTAACAACTAATAAGATTTTTCTTGTCTGTCAAGAAATCATTAGTAAATTTATATTTTACACATATAATTTATTTCAATTAATATCATTAACTCTATTAAAATTTAATAAAAAAAAAATAATAATAAAGTAAATTAAACGAAAATTAAATAAATATTATGCATAAAAAAACTCATGATATAAATTAAATAAAAAGTATCAGGATTGGATTTTACTGAATCCTTTATAGAAAATTCTATAGAATTTATAGAATTTATAAATTTTTTTGTTTTTATTCCTTATAATCCCTTCATTAAATAAAACATGATTTGTACTTACTTTAAAAATAATAATAATAATAAATAAATAAATAAAAATAAAAATGAAATAGAAATAAATAAATAAATAAATAAAAATGTAATAAAAATAAAAATAAATAAATGATTAAAATAAAAAAAAAATAGAAAAATAATAAATTAAAAATATAAAAGGAAATAAACGCTGTATATTGAAGGAATATATCTAAAGTTTTTCAAATTACTGGTTCAGATACCAGACGCTTTGGTCCGACATTACTCGTCATGCAGCAGCTTCAGCGTTATCCAGTGAAGAAGAAATAAAATAAGAAAATAATAATAAATTTGAAATTAAGTATATCAGAATAAAACAGATCTTACCAGTTGTATCGAAAGCATGACTGATTTCATGTCCAATGACTGTACCAATGGCCCCGTAGTTAATTGAGCTGAAATATCATCACATAGCATTTTTATAAAAATTATTCTAATTTCATAACAGATTCATAACAAAAAATAACGTACAACTGATTTTTACTTATCCTGCCGTATTTATAATACGGATAGCCCAACATTCCTGCTGGTAATGCTGCATGCATAGAAATTTATGAAATATTTAAAATATACTTATACGTATGACTGAAACCGAAAAAGGTTGGGGTTTTTTCTAGCAAATGGATTTAAATCACGGGAAATGAGGAAGCAATGGTTTGGTTTGTCGCTCTATTGCCATTTTTGTGCACACGAGGGTTAAACAGACCGGAACCTACTGTTTAAAGTGGATTCAGAACCACTCATAAACCTCCATGCCACCCTCAGGATTTGAACCGTGGAAGTAATAAAATTAATTTGGCAATAATATGTTGTTAATATTCATTTTTTTGTTAATATTCATATGTTGTTAATATTCATTCATTTTATAATAACCTTTCATTTAAGAATATTGAAGTACAATTAATTATTGATATATTTTTTTTTATTATAGTGATATATATTTCATATAGTTCTTATGATTTTAATATGAGGAGCTCGATGAGGAATATGACGGGTGAACTCAACATTGAGCATTGGATCAAAAAATTTTTTTTCGCCATATAAATAGAACAGCATCATCATCATGTGTGTCACAGCCCCATGGTGGTTCCAGGCCATATGCCTACTAGCATATTCCAAAACATATGCTTTTCTTTTACGGGGTAGGGTTTTCAGTCCCTACTCTCAACAGTCATGTTATACCGGGACCTACAGTTTATGGCGGTTTCCGAACAGCCATGACTCCTCCGGGACTCTATCCCGAACCCTTTGGTACTGAGTGTCACTTCGGTTTGGTTTGTCGCTCTACGGTCATTTTATGCACACGTTGGGGTAATTAGACTGGGGCCTACAGTTTAATGTGGATTTCGAACCCTAACAAACGTACAACGTAGTTACTGTGGTACCAACGGCTATCAGATCCCATAAACATATGTATTATTTATAAAATAATAAACCAAATATGAGATATCCCACAATTGCAATGCTTTGCATATCTTTTTTGTTGAGTTCGTCCTTCGTATCCGCAACGCCATATGTTTAAAAGTATTTTCTTTGCTATAATTTTTTAAATGAATGGGTACGTGCTCATAGATTTTTTTTATGAAGTAAGAACCTATAGGTCTCTTTGGTACATCCTGTATAACGCTGAATATACTATACATCTAGCGTATTAATGAAGAATAACTTAAAATCAGTGCCCTGATGGCCGAGTGACTATCGTTTTGGAGCTCGGCACCACAGGTTTCGGGTTCGAGTCCCGGCGTAGCCATGGATTTGTTGTGGTTCAAAATCCACTTTAAACCGTAGGCCCCGGTCTAATATGACTGTAGAGCGTTGGGTGTAGAACCCTATCCTGTAAAAAATTTCGAAATCTGCCAGTAGGCAGACGGCCTTGGCCCATCATCGGGCTGTTGAGCCAATGAAGAAGAAGGACTTAAAAACCGGTTTTTGGTAAAAACCCCATTGATTTAGGATTCAGAAATCATTTGGAGGATATGTTTAGCAGGAATTAGGCAAAGTTCTCATTCGCCACAATGCAAATATTTAGCACATTCAATATTACCCAGTGTGCATCGTAAAAGAAAGAAGGGGGAGACTATTGTTACATTACCCTAATATTGTGCTACAGCACTTTGAAACAAAAGAATCCCAGAATCCCATTTGAAATACACTAATTGACTAATATTTTATTAATGAAATACGCCTAAACAAATTTGATAAAATGCCTCGCATTATATTAAAAAAACATAGAAAAAATGATGGTGATAAAAAAATACTCACAAATGAAATTAATTTTAGGAACATAGTAAGCATTCACAACAAGAGGATTACTCGTGCTGCTGTCACTGAAAAACAACAATGTAAGTTTTATTTTATTTTATTTCTAAAGGAGATTAAATATAAAAAGTTTAATGTTAAGTAAAATAATGCATTATCATAAACAATTAACAAATACATAAAACAAAATTTCAGAAAAATTAATAAATAAATATAACCAAATATCATAAACAATCAACAAACAAAGCAAAATATCATAAATAATTAACAAATATACAAAACAAAATTTCATAACAATTAAAGAATAATACAAAAATATCATAAATAATTAACATATAAAACAAACAATATTATAAATAATTAACAAATACATAAAACAAAATTTCATAACAATTAATAAATAATACAAAATATCATAAATAATTAACAAATAAAATCAAATATCAGAAACAATCAACAAACAAAACAAGATATCATATATAATTAACAAATAAACAAAATATCGTAAACATTTAAGAAATACATAAAAAAAATATCATAAGCAATCAACAAACAAAATAAAATATCATAAACAATTAATAAATAAATAAATAAAACAAAATATTACAAAAAATTAACAAATAAAATAAAATATTACAAAAATTAAAAAAATAAAACAAAAATATTACAAAAAATTAACAAATATAAATATCATATCATAACAAATAAAACAAAATATAAAAAAATTGCATTGATATTATAAACATTGATTATACTACCCCCCCCCCCACTCTCTCTATACAGAAACCTTCCTGTAATTTAGGTATTAACATTTCTTGTAAATACTGCCCTGCATCCTTCCAATCCTGTAAATTGAGGATTTCCGAAGCTGCATCCGAATTAGTACAGCTGAGGAACATGAGGAAGAATATGATGAAAAGGATTGGGATCCTTACACAGATTGATAATTTTATCTTATTGGTTACTGTTATGGTCTAAGAATAAAAACACATAGTGGACTGTAAAAAACACAAACCAAACGTATTCTCCTCGTGTCAGATTTCTTTCTCCCTCTAGCCAGCTCACCCCACTCAGATAAGATGTTTATATTATCTGGCGCTGCCTTCCACAGAGATTTTTTTCCAATTCCCCTCTATTAGCTCACACTCTCCCTATATATATCTTGTTCAAATTTTCAATCGTTCATAAAATATTTTTATTCATCCACTCAAGTCCAAATACATTTTTTTTTGAACTTGTAGTGGATGACACTTGATGTTAATACAGTTTTTCAAATATTAACTCATTCATTAAATTTAAATTAATTAATTAAATTTAATGAATGAGTTAATTATTTTTATTTGATTTAAATATTTTTAGTTTTTTTTAGATTTAAGTTGCATGTATCTACCAATAGATGGAGCCAGATAAACTTAAAAAAAATGAATGAAAATCATTTATAAAGGACTTTATGCAATAAAAAAAAAAGTAGGAATTGACTTTAACAATTTTTCTTTTTATATTACTTGTTTTAAATATGCACATGGAGCTATCTATACATGAGGCAACAGTCACTATTAATATTTTGTAGACTAAGTTGTATTGTGTAATAAATTATATTATGAACTAAATTGATTTACTTCAGTGTACGACTTGTAAGTATAATAATGATCTACTTGTATACGTAATTTTCTCTTTACAAAAATAAATATTTGTTTGTTAAGAAGTAAAATTCTGACAGGTGGTGAGCTATGAACTCTACACGCCTTTCTGACTTGTACTAAAACGAAAGGAATACAATTTTGTTTGAATTTTTGGGTCAAATACTGTATGTAAATCGATGCAAGTAAAAACAATAGTAATAATAATAGTAAGAATTCTACTAACGTTTCGTTTCTTTTCGCTGTCTTATTCCATTTGGAAAACTTTTCATCGTTAAGAATGCCGCTGAGAATCACGACGGCTTCGAAGTAGTTGTCTGCATCTGCATCACCAAGCTAAAATACAAGGATAAATTAAAAACTAACAATAAGCGTCTTAATGAAAATCGTTACAGTTATTCTGAATATGTATATACAATTATTTTGAATACATATATTACAATTATTCTGGATATGTATAATACAATTATTCTGCATATGTATATATAATTATTCTGGATTTTATTCTACAATTATTCTGAATATGCATACTATATATGATTATTCTGGATATGTATAATACAATTATTCTGGATATGTATAATACAATTATTCTGGATATGTATATATAATTATTCTGGATTCAACCTTTTCTTCTGAATATGTATATATAATTATTCTGCATATGTATATATAATTATTCTGGATTCAATTCTTCTGAATATGTATATAATTATTCTGATATGTATATATAATTATTCTGTATATGTATATATAATTATTCTGGATGTGTATATTACAATTTTTCTGGATATGTATGTACAATTATTTTGGATATAATACAATTATTCTGAATATGTATAATATAATTATTCTGTATATGTATATACAATTATTCTGGATATGTATAATTACAATTATTGTGGATATGTATATCACAATTATTCTGGATATGCATATACAATTATTCTGAATATGTATATACAATTATTCTGGACATGTATATATACAATTATTCTGATATGTATAGGTTATTAAAATAACCATTAATGAGTATTTTTAGAAATATTCATAAACTTTCGCATTAGCAAAAATTTATTTCAGCAAATGTTCAAGAATGTTTAGCATAGAGGCTTATTGGGCAAATTTAGGGGAAAAAAAAAAAAAGTCAGAATAAAATACTATAAATTTACCGATAGTTCTAAGTACAAATACAGTTTGTAGTGTGCAGGTTGGGTAACCAGATTGTTACTGCGTGTGGTTGGGTTGAGATACTTTTGGCACAGGTTGGAGAATTCACAGCTTTATTTACACACACTCAAATATGTTAGAGACATACAATATTTAATGCATTTAAAGACAGATAGTTATAGATTCGTGGAAGAACTCCACTTCCTTTAAATCGGAAAAGCGCAGAGGGCACGAAATATATCTTCTCTTCGGATGAAAGTCTGTAGGCCAATTTATACGGAGGGTTGCACTAAATAAACTCATGTTTGTGAAAACCATGAAGGAATCGTAATAATTGAATGAAATTTAATGCACAATTGAGTGATCGTGGTACAAGTAAATGATTAAATGTTCAAAGCAAACAAACAAAAACAAGAGATCGGAATCAGTATTTTATGTAGCCACCACGCGCCGCAATAAGAGCTGCTACACGACGTGGCATGGAGTCAAACAAATTTTGAATGTCTGCCTGAGGAAGAGCAATCCATATTGTTTATATGCGCACCCAAAGTTCGTCTGCAGAAGCAACAGGACGAGGATCACGAGCGAGACGCCGACCAACGAAATCCCACACATGTTCAATCGGCGACATATCCGGGGAATACGCAGGCCAAGGAAGAAGCTGTACCTGCCCGCGTTGCAAAGAAGGATTGAACAGTCCTAGCGATATGAGGGCGGGCATTGTCCTGTTGAAATACAGCGTCTGGCAAGCTTTGAAGGAAGGGAACAGCTTGGGGCTTAGAACTTCACTGATGTACCGGTTGCTGTTCAGACTGCCCACAATTCTTAGCAATTGGGATCGTCCATGATATGCTATGGCACCCCAGACCATAACTCCGGGTGTTCGTCCACTGTGGCGTTCGATAATGCACTCCGGAAGGTGGCGTTCACCGGCATAGCGTCTGGCACGAATGCGGCCATCATGGTACCACAAATTAAAGCGGGATTCGTCAGAATACACGACATGCTGCCAATCAGCACGCCAGTCTCTATGCTGAGCGGCCCACAGTAGCCGCAGGCGGCGATGGTTTAGCGTGAGAGGGATCCTGTATAAAGGAGTCCTTGCGCGCAGTCCACGCTGCAGCAGACGTCTACGAATTGATGAAGCACACACCTCAGCTATTGACCACTGTGCTGCCAATTGTCTAGAGGAAGCTGTACGGTCCGTCAGCGACATGCGGACCAGGTGTCTATCATCGCGAACTGACGTCACATTTCGGGGTCCACTCCCGGATTTCCGAGTTGTCCGACACTCGTCCGTCCACTGCTTTCAAAGACGCATCACTGTGCTGCTGTTACGCTGCACACGAGCGGTTACTGCACGATAAGACAATCCAGCTTCATGAAGGCCGATGATTCTCCCCGTTCAAACTTTGTAAGTTGTTCAAATCTCGCTCTCTTTCGTCGAAGAGGCATAAGTAACGATTGAGCTAACGTTTACCACTAGCAGATAACCAACGATAACCATACACGCCTCGCTACAGCCGTCTATTTATTCGGATCCATCCGCCGTTCAGAGGGCGCTGCTCAGCATACGCATGCGCTGCGGATTTGAAATTCTAATCCTTTGCATATCATGCGCTAATTTGCATTTCCTGAAAATTTCAGCTCACTCGCGTAAGTCCTTCATGGTGTTGCAATTTTTCACAAACATGAGTTTATATTTGTATTGGGAATAGCATTTTTGTAATAGATTAAACGTTTCTCAACAGAAATGCATGGCTGCGCTATTTCCTCTCTGGTAAGAATCTCGAAGTCAACTGATCAAAGTGTTTCAGTGTGTAGGAGGAAGCACTCTTACAAGTTTAATATATATGACATGACATAAACAAAAAAACATTACAGCTTTTTTTTTTTAGAAAACAGTGGATTTTTTTTTTAAACAAATTACTAAGCTAATTAATAATTTTTAATGTATGAAATAAATAAAGAAAATACAGTTTAACATTTAAATAAAATTTAAACTTCTTTTACTTTATTTTTAACCAAAATTGGTTTCAAAATATAATTTAAATAATAAGCGTAATGATTCATGGAAATTAACTATTTCACGTTAAGCTGCTTTCAAAACACAGCTTGACTGCTAATTTGACGACCCTGGTTTAACGCTTGTTATTAAAAATCCTTATATTCTAGGACTAAACTTTTATCAGATTTATATTTAAATTTCTATTTTCCTATAGTATGGGAATTTTATGTCTGTTTAATATATCGTTAATTTTTTACATTGTGCAGGAATCAATAAAAAATTTTATATTATTTATTTAAATTTCCACTAAAATTTAATAATTATACATAAATGCTATTTTAATTAAATTGTTTAGAAAATATATTATAATAATAAAAATGTATTTGATTTTAAATTCGTTTTACTTACCAATGAAAAACTTAACCTAGTTTTGAAAATCAATAATTTATAAATGATGGTTGTTATGCTTATTTTTGTACTTACTTTTGCATAATAAGCATCTAGTAATTCATCATTTAATATCCATTCTTCATGCCCAACCATGCTTTGTATACTTTGGAGCTGAAAAAAAAAAAAAAAAATTATTTCATAATTACGACTAGGATAATTTAAAGTAATTTTTAGGCTATAAAAATCTACATTTTATTGCATTAATATCTAATCAGTAACCTAAATGATAATTGAATATATAGAGCAATAAAATTGTAGGATAAACGAAAAATAACTTGAAATAACAATATATATATATATTTTTTATAAAAGAAAAGAAAATTAAAAGAAAAAAAGTTGAATTTAATGAAGATATAATCGATAAACTTAGCATTATCGGCTTATCATATTTGAATGATTTTCTATTAGAATAAAAATTATTTATTAGTATATGAATGTATATAATAATGCTAAGTTACTTAATAATGTATCATATAATGCTGAGTAACCTAATAATGTATCATATAATGCTAAGTTACTTAATAATATGTCAAATAATGCTAAATAATTTAATAATATTATTTAAATAACTTTTATTCTTCAAGATACAGATAATATGCTGTTTAAGATAATTGTTTAATTAATTAATTAATTGTTAAGAAATAATTATTTGAATTTCATTTCATTAGCTTTTGATGAAAAGTCATATTATATGTATTTTTTTACAAATATACTATATGTTTGTTATGCTACTGCTTTTTACAATCATGAATTAGATATAATAGATATAATTTTCAGTTACCAGCGTTAATAAAAATATTTATATAAGAATGAACAAGAAAATAATATTATATTCTCAAGTGCGGAAATTTAACTAAAAGTTTGAATGTTTGTTTTATATTATTTATAGACATATTTACCTTAACTAAAGCATATAATAAAGTATTTTCGTCCATCCATGTGTTTTGGTCTATTGTCGAGCTGTATGCTAAACTTATCATTTCAACCATTTTTTTAACCTGGAAAAATAAAAAATAATTATTTACATATTTTCTTAAATAATGTTATCATTCTCAAATACTGAAAAGATTCGCCACTAGAAAGACAGATTAACAGATTCAGCGTTGTTCAAGGTGTACACTAAGGCTTCACTACACCCTTATAGCGCCATTGCAATTTTAAAGAAATTAACCCAGAAGTTATATTGAATGGGGATGGTGCCTTTCTCCCTTCTATCCAGTATTAAACGGAAGAACTTTCTGACTTATGGATTTAATATGCTCTTCTAGTATAGACCAGATGATTTGAGACACTTGTTAATTTAAATAAAATGATTTAAAATGGTAGATATTTATAGGAAGAAATACATAATTAGAAAAAGCTTGTTGATTGTAATCATCCCTTCTTCTCATCAAGTGATGTAGTAGGATGCACCATGGGTTATTATACAGTCTAGTATAAATTTCTCTCTTCTTCATCAAAACCCTACTTTTAGACAATCCGTCTAGAGGGGGATCAACTTCCCTCACTTCTCACTAGACAGACATTTCTCAGCTTGTGGTATCTGGAACCCTCGTGGTATAGTTCATATTCAATATGTAGTTGTTTCGACCTGTAAAAGTCGAATAATAAGGTCGCTAATTTCTTGAGTCTCATTATGCGATATGACACCGAATATCCGCTATCAGATTTCAGTGACATGTTGTTCTCATTAGTACAGAACTATAATCGCATGTAATATAACTACCCACAATACTGCTTGTCTGCTGTCAAATTTGAGTGGTGGGTTGCTATTATATATTTGTCAAATAACATACATTCTCTTCTGCTGGAAATGAAATGCAAAAACTCTTTTCGTGAGAAAAAAAAATTCTACACTGTATTTAAACATTACCACATTAAATCTGATAAATCCAACAAATTGAAGAACGATAATTAGAAAACTAATAAATAAATAAAAATAGTGAGTTATGTACAATACAAAATATTTCCGTAATATATATATATATATATTCTACGGAAATATTTTGTATTGTAAATATTTCCTGTTTTTACTTAGTACATACATTATTACTTAGTTATATACATCTTTTTAGTTATATATACACACACACACACACACACACACACACACACACACACACACACACACACACACACACACACACACACACACACACACACACACACACACACACACACACACATATATTATACATATGTATATATATATATATATATATATATATAAAATTTGTTAGCAAAGTTTATTCGATAGCAAAGTTGACACCCTACGGGTCTAAATACAATGAATCAGTTTTAATCTTTCACGCATCATTTTCACCGAACAACACACTTTAGAATGATAAATTGCCTGTTACATAAATTGACAAATTTTGCCTCCAGATTCTGAAAAAAGATAAGCGCATTGTAGAAAAACCACTTACTGTGTTTTAAGAAACCCTTACAAAAACTTCTTGTTTATTCTTAGAAAGATATATTTCACCCTAATCTCTAAATCATATTTATAAAGGGGATTACGAAGAAATATTTTAAAATTCATCAAGAGTTTTATAAACAACTCATCTTTTTCTAAGAGTCTAGTTTTCGAAGAAATTTAAATTTTCTTACAATCAATATTTAGACTTATGCGAAGCATCATTTCAAACTTTTCTTGTATTACCTTTTTTTCTCTCAGTGTTTTGTATTTGTTCGTTTGTTAAACACAGTTATTGCTTACAAATCCTGAGGATTTTGACTTTAGGATATTTATTACTAGAGAGGTAAATGTGTATAAATATTTTATTTATTTTATATCCGTTACGATTTATCAGTCTAGAAGTACGATAAATATGGAAAAAAAAATAATATTAATATATATAGAGCCGGGGAATATTATTCAGAGGGCCTGAATGGCAGAGTATCTAGCGCTCTGGCGCTCGGTGCCATGGATGTTTGTAGTGGTTCGGAATCCACTTTAAGCCTTAGTCCCGGTCTCATATGACCGTAGAGCGCCACAAAGACCAATCAGATTTCTTCTCACCCATATCATTCCCAAACTGTAAAGAGACAACTCAGCTCTAGGCATAGTGATGTTGTGTGGTAGTGGTAGTAGTGGTCTCATATGACTGTAATAGCGTCTTGGAGGCAAGTCAGACTTCTACCCACGAGTGCTCCATCACAACAGAACCTGCCCGCTTTCCCACCATCCATGAGTAGATTACTCATGGGATGTTCGTCCCGCACTGCAGGACACTGTTGATTAATCACAACAACAGAAATGTTTTGACTTCCTTATATGCAATTTTCGTTGCAATATCTTAAGGCTCGTGCCCACCGAGGCGAGAAGCGTTAAAGCGTGAAGAGTTGACCAATCACTAGCCTCACCAAGTTCGGCTGAAACCGGTTTGAAATCCGCCGCTTCGAGTTGACCAACTTTCAACCCGACTTCTCACTCACATCATTTCCAAACTGTAAAGGGGCAACTCGAGCTCTAGGCGCAGTGATGTGATGTAGTGTCGTGTAGTAGTAGTTGTTAATATCTATGAATTATATCAGAATTGTGTGTCGTGTTCCTGTGATCATCTTAAATCGTCTTATTAAAATAAATATTAATTAGTGTAAAAGAAATTTGAGCTAGCTACAAGGTTGGGTGCTGTAATGATAGACTAACAATAACAGTATATTTTTAATAGTAAATTTATCAGTGCCCATGAAATAGTTAACATTAGATAATATACAAGTTTAGGAGATAATCTTTCATTAAGACTTACATGCATTCGTGTGAGTGGGGGAAATAACGGTCGATGTACATTCTTCCAACAGTTACATGCATGAAAGCCTTAGTTATTCTGAGGCACAGCTGTTCTTCAGAAATTGTTGTTGATGTATCATTTCCATGAATTACAGTGCGCATGTCATCAGATGTATAGCCGGCAAAATGAAAGACTATATTAAATGCTATATAGTTGGCGATTGTTCTGAAATAAAAAGTTTGTTTAGAAATTTTCAGTTACGTTTAATTTAAAACAATAGAAATAACAAAAGGAATAATGTTATAAAAGTCATTACCTCTTTTTACTTTTTTAGGATAGTTGGAAGCATTTTGAAATATCTTATTTGAAAGACGTACATATATGTATTATTCTCAATAGGAACATCACTTTGTAGATGATAATTGAAGAAATCTATGTAGGGAAAAATAGTACCCTAAAATAAAGATGAGATATCAATAAATTTTATAAGTTTTAATAATAGAAAATTAAAAGTAATTCAAAAGATTAGATCTTAGTGAATAAATGACATATTATTACTTGTTATTAGTATAAAACAACACTTGTTATTAGTATGTTAATAACAAGTGTTTGTTATTGTTTTCTTTGAAAGTTCTTGTGTTTAGGATATAGAAATTCGCAAGAAAACATTTATTTTAACTAATTTTTTTTATTCAAAAGAAAATTAAAAATGAATCAAAAGAGATGAAATTTTATTTAATGTATTCCAATACTGATTTAAATGTTCTCTTGGAGAAAAAAAAATCGAAACCGTCTAAAAAAAAAAAATTTGATTATCTAAATTTTGAGATCAACTATGAAAACGATTAAATTACATTTTTGTACCTTTATAATGAGTTTACAAATTAAATTTTTGCGATTCGTTGTTGATTATTACAAAAGCCTTTGCTATGCTATTAGCACAAAACAGGTAACAATTGTGGCAATTTTTATTTTCTCGTTTTTGGAGTGTCGTTATGGTCGTTAATAATGTCGTTATGGCGTTGTTGAACAACTTCCAGTGTGGACTCGTAGTAGACATACTGAAGCTGGCTGGTCATATCATGCAATAAGCCGCTATCTGCATGGGTGCTACTGCTCAAAGATAGTAGAAGAAACAGTTGTTGCAAAGAAATTATTGGAGAAAAGAAGGCTACGGAAGACGAAGACCACAAATGCAGTGCAAGATGAAGTGATTGTGCGAAATTATGGAGGTCCCCAATAGCATCATTGTCCATATCACCATTGTACTGTAGTTCCTTATTAATAGTATTCCTTTCAACATTTCGCAGAGCTTGGGCGAATTTGGTTTGATTTGTTGCTCTACTGTCCTTTTGTGTACACTATAGGTTAGTTACATCGGGACCTACATTTTAACGTGGTTTCTGAACCCCTTCACAAACATCTATGCCGCCGTCAGGATTCAAATCTGAAGCCTGTGGTACCAAAAAGCTAGAGCACTAGCCAATTGATCATCAGGCCGCTTAGCGCTTGACGAAGGGAAGTTGTCCTTATCCCACAGCGTTGACATAATCATACGAAGTGATGTCTAGCCGACCATCATGACCGCCAGCAGGATAGCATTGCATAATCTCTAGTAATAATTCCAACATCATACTTAGTGTAGTTAATCGTTGGATTGTGTGTGGAGGTGCGATTGCTACTGGTTCCAATTAGACCATAGCAATGCTGTCAGATACTATCTCTTATAGCAGCCAACCGCCTGGAATCTTTTGTGAGCAACTTTAAAAGTCTGACGATATTTGGACGATATCATGTGGTCATTTGCGTTATTCTTCGTGGCACATCATTGGAGAACGTTTTTTCAAAAAGATAATATCAGATTCTATTTGGTTCGCATATATACACAGACGAGTCACATTAATGTAACCACCTGTCAAAAGCCGGAATACACACTTATATTCTGGTTTTTTAAGTGGAGTGTGGATTGTGGTATTAAGTGGAATTCTTTATATACACTCCACTGCAATGTGCTGCAAACAGCTGCCTTTTTGTGATTGGTTATTTCACGTTGACGTCGAAAAAGTAGGTGGTGGTCACATTAATGTGACTGGACTGTGTATTTATATATGCACCTCCATACGATTCATACTCTTCTTTAAGCTAACAAGGTCATCTGCCCTTTCTCCAATCGACCCTTCGTGGAACATTGCAGGCTGGTCATTCAAAAATATCGCAGATCTGAAGTGAAAAACAAATGAGGAATGCCTGGTAGAATGTGTCGCAGAATGACATTGAAATTCACAATGCTTTTACATAAATGCATTCAACGTCATTCGAGAGGTTTTACAAATTGTTCTTTGAGCATTTGCAAAATACTAGTGATTGATGTGTTCTATGACCTTGAACTTCTAATCATTTCATTACCTTTTATGTAATATGTGCATTCAATATGCTTATTTAATCTCAATAAATGTGGGGCCTGATGGCCGAATGGCTAGCCTCTCTCATTCGGTACCACAAAATGGGTCCAAATCCCGGCTTTGCCCATGGGTGTTGTAGTGGTTCGGAATCTACTTTAAGCCGTAGGTCTCGGTCCTAACAGGATCGTAGAGCGCTGCGGGGGCATTGTTACTCCGTGGCTTACCATCAAATTACACGCCCCCTGGGTAATGCAAAGTGAGTAACATCAGCGCAGCCCTTATGGCGAAAAGATCACGGTCTATTTTGCCAGCTGTTAGAAGAAAAAATCTTAATAAATGTGTAATAACCTGTGTAATCTCAATAAAGCATATATTTACTTAAAAGAAAATACTACAAGTATTGAAAAAAAAAGGAAATACGATGAGTATTTTCTTTTTTCTCAAAAAATGCATTTTGTTTATTTAGAATCATCTCTATTTATTCCTCTATCTCATTCTCATTTATTTAGGGAATATCTCTATCATCTACAAAATGCTTCTTTTTTCTGTCAATTGACTTTAGAAATTATTTTTAACATTTACTTTTTAATTTATATTTTACAAAATCTAAGCAAATGTTATTTTTATCCTTTAATATTTTTAACATGAACGTTTAATATATATATATATATGAGAGTGATATGTGGGTGTGTTATATAAATCCTTTTTATCATTGATACAAAAGACTTACGTCAGTATTCACGTTCAAATCACCAATTGTTACTTCGATATCTTCGTCATCATCAATAATTTCTTTGCTGTACTGAAATTTAAACATCATTAATATAGTAAAATTCATGGATATTCAAAATAAAAACATTCATGGCATACTTTCTTTAATTCTTACAATATAAAAATCTATGTATACATTTTCCAGCATAACTTAAAATATAGTTAACTTTTAGAAGAAGAATTGTTTCTCTGGATTTATCATTATTATTTTTAAGTGGCGCACAGAAAAAAAAAAATCATTAATGAAATTTTTTTTTTCAACTAAACCAAAGTTTTAGTTGTTAAATACTTCTGCACCATCTGGTCTGATCACTTAGAACTGACTGCGCTAACTAATGACATTAAATGACACCATACCCACGTTCAGTTTTTAAAACCATCCATCTGGTATCTTCTTGAATGATGATATAACTTTGTTTTTATGTGAATCTTAATAAAGTTTCTTTCGATATAGTCGTATGATAATGAACGTTGGATATTTATTTTAATGCGATTGCTAAAATTAAAAAAAATGTTGAAATCTGCCATGACAATCATGTCAGATACCATGTTTTAACATTCGAACGAATGTAAATCCTGCTGAATGTGCAATGTTTTGCAAGAGTCCGAACGATTGAATACTACGGAAGGGCCAAATTCAATGCCACATAAATTAGCACTTTGAACAGAAACTTTTCAATAAAAGTTTTAAGATAAATGCATTTTTGAAGAATGATATTTTTTAATTAACAAGAAACAATTCATCTGAAAACAAGGCATATCACATATTCAATGGTCAAAAGAACATATCAAAGTTTGAAAATTTAGGAATAATTGAAATAAGAAATATTCAAATACATTAAAAAGCAGTACTATACACTGAGGCATAAAATCAAATATGATAAAAAAAGCTCAAAAAAACAACTATATACTAGAAAATGGAAATACATAATTATAAAAACCCAGTCTTTCAGGAAATATTCAATCTTTGACAAAACATTTCTAATAAAACCAAATTCTAGAGACTAATTAAAATGATTGATTATTTTTGAGCGCCAAAAAAAATGTGTTCTTGCAAAATTTCGTTAAAGGAGTACGATTTGATTGGTCAATTCCATAAAAATCACTAATTCTACACACAAAAACATGATTTTTGTCTCCAAATTATACATTTTAAATAGAAAACATTTTGAAATATCTGATTCTTTAGTTGGTGTAAATATTTTCTGAATAAAAAGCACCGCCATTTTTTGACGAGATAATTATCAGGCCAATTACTGGTCCAAAATCCTTCTTTCAGAATTTCAATCTTTGATGGCATTTCTAGTTAAAGAGTAATAATGAGACTCTAAAGTTTTAATTATTTTTTTAGTGTATTTTCTTTAAATTTGACACATTTTTTAAAATAGAAGCCAACAAACAGAAACTATTCCTATCAAATCATTTAATGAAATTCAGGTGGAACAGGTAACATTTTCCATCAAATAAATTAAATGCATCTAATAATTTGGTGTTCAATGTATTTATATGAGATTTTATTATTTGTATTCAAAAATAAATATAATATTTGCATTTGCCGTAGATGTTTGTAGTGGTTTGGAAAAATAAATATATCTATATGACTTTAGGGCAAATAGGGCGGATAATATTACCCTTAAAAAAGTAAATATAATATATGTATTTAAATCTGCCATATTATAGACGGCTTTGGCAAATAAATATGGGGTTTGTATTTAAAAGTATAATAATTTGAGCATTAAGTGTATTTATCAATAAATATATTATTTATAGTTATAAATAAAGTGTAATATTTATATTTACAAATAAATATTTTCTTAACAAATAAATATATTATTTGTAATTAACGAAAATAAATATAATATTTTTATGAAAATAAATATCTTACTTTTCATTTAAAAATAAATATCATTTGCTAATTAAAAAGAACACTCAAATTATTTGATTTACAAATAAATATAATACTTGTATTTACAAATATTAAAGCCTTGATTTCTACATGATATTAATACTGTTAAATTATTTTTCTAAATATCGCACGTTGTTTGACAAAGAAAATAAAGCCTATTAAAACCAAAGAATATTTAATTAAATTGAAAAGCAATTGTAACATTTTTAAACAAATGCAATGCAATTGTATCTAATAATTTAAATCATTTAATTTATTTATAAGATAATTAAAAAATTTTTTTTTTTAAATTTTCTATTTCACAAAGAATGAATATTAAATGAACAGATGGGAATAATATCATGCAATGTACATGAATGCATGACATGAATATTTAATTAGGATCATGAAATACCAAAAAACCGGTAATTTTTAATTTAGAGTATTTAAAGGTTAAAGCACTGCGTAACTAACAACAAAAATGTATTTTCATAATCTATTAAAAAAAACTAATAAAAAAATTTTTAATGTTTTTGCGTGCATTTGTTCTAAACTTCGAAACATTATGAATAAATACATACAAGTTATTTAAAGTGGAAAAGAGCTATTTGCATAAAGAAAAATTTATTTATTTAAACGGAAAAACACAATGTTTAACAATTATTTCTGAGTTAAAACAAACTGGAAGTAAACTTCCTGGAATTTTTCAATAAAGTTTTTTTTTTTATATGGATGAAATAATTGCTCATAATAAACGTAAAAATTTTTATTTAACGTTCTGATTTAATGGCTTTTATTATGCAGTAATTGGTTTTCTTTAAAAATCGCTTAAAAATGTGATGTTATATATGGAAAAATAATTATTTTCGTAGTTTGAAAATATTACATAAAAACTAAATGTTCTAAATTCAACAACTGTTTGTAAAACAATTATTTTTTATTCATATTTAACCAGTCAGTTTTATATCACGTGAATTAATTCCGCAACTATTAGATAGGATTAAATTTACAAATCATATTGTTTCGATGAATAAGCATTTAAATTTTAGATTTTAATCTTCATTATTTTAAATTTATATAAATCAGATAATACATTTAAACTCATTTAATGACTAACAGAATTAAAAGATTCAAAATATTCCTTCTGGTAATGTAAAAAATAGATGACATTTGAAAATTATTTGTCCACTGATGGAACAAAATACATTTCATTAATAATTCACAATTAAATAATTTAGCTTCAAAATGGATGGTTATTTTTCAAAACTTCTTCCGTCATGAGTCTTTCCATTCATTTAGTCTTCACCATTCAAGCATGTAGCACACATTAGTTGGGAAGATAGGTTTACCTAGTACTATATTACAAACTCGTGTAGTAGAACCACACTCAGTAGGGAAAGCTCAGTCTGGATCAGTGGTTTCCAAACTTATTTTTTTTACTATTATCTCATTTTTGGATAAACAAATTTTTTGGAATCCTTGAACTTATATATATTTTCTTTAGAAAACAAACACAACACTATAGCAAAAAAATTAGTTATTTTTATGTATCCGCCATTGTCTTCAAATGTAGTAGATCTTGTAAATAAGATGTCTCTTGAACTTGGAAGTGTTCCTTGAAATCAATCATAGTAACTTTCGTATTATATACACAAAAATTATTTAACGAAGAAGAATATGAAAAATAAATTTACCGAAAAACATTAATTAATTAATAGGATGAATGTGTTTAATTTTCTTACGTCACGGCTTGAAAGGCCATATCGGCCATGAGCCCTCTGACCAAACCAACCTTGCTATTGAAAAGTTCATAAAAAGAAGGCAAAGAGGCCCGGCTTGTCAAAGTGTAAAATTCATAAAAGTGGCCGTTGACACAGCACACTGTCAGGAATATTGACCGTGCCAATACGACAAAGGTGTCCTTTATAAAAAAGTCTTTGTCCATTCAAAAGTCTCAAAAATTGAAAGCCGGAGATCCATGGGGAGGGGGGAGCAATAATGAATTCCAGATTTTACCGTCACAACTTCCAACACGGTCATTTCGGAGGAATCATTTTTTTTTTATTACACCACAAATTTGCTGGTAGGATGAATATATAGAGCTGCTATCAGTGAATTAAGAATCTCGACTTTATTTTTGTTAGAAGCATTCTTAAATTCGCTATTATCAGTCGATTTTTTTTTTTTCGTTATTGCTAACAAATTTGTGATTTCATTGGAGTCAAGTTTTATTAAAAATGTTGAAGAAAATGCAATTATTACCATGTCTTCTACTTTCACCGTTGTTTTATTTTTTTAAATGAACTCCTCCCAAATGTACGGCCCTGAGGGCCAATTGGCTAGAACTCTGGCTATTGGTAACACTTCGCCATCGAATCCAGGTGGTATGGATGTTTTTTAGTAATTCGAAATCCACATTAAACGATAGGTCCTGGGTCTTATTAGCATAAAGTGTGCAAAGAATTACAGTAGAGCGACAAATCAAACTCAAACCTCCCCAAATGCATTCAAAGCTACTAACATCCCAATCCCCCCCACATGAAACTTATTGGTAGGCCAACAATTTATAATACTTTAAGTAACAGTGAAACCAATAAAATTTCATGAAATTTGTTGCTAAGATGAACCTGTCAACCGCCACACTTTCAGCAATACTGAGTTTCATAAAGTCGAAGATGCACTTACATATCCCTGGTTTGATAGCAGAGATCAAGACATGATCAATTTCTGGTGATATTTCCTAAATTAAAAGGAAATGTATTTTTACAAATAAATTGTCATAAAAAATGTACTTAGCTTATAAAAGTTGGCTAGATAGATTTAAACAAGCGTTATGACATTAGATACCTTAAAAATGAGCAAAAAAAAAAAAAAAATTGTGTTGATGAAACTAATATTTTTTAGTTTTAAAACAAAATTAGGCGAAAAATATACTTGAGTTTGGCTAACAAAACGAATAAAACTATTTCGACGAAATTTTAATATTCTATGATTTTTAAAAGAACAAAGCAATAAGTGATGCTTTTAAAGCAAATAACAATAATTTAGTGTTTTAAATTTTAAAATCTAATTAAATTTTAATTCTAATTTTCCTGAAATTTAAAACATAAACACTTTAAGCCGTAGTAGTAATATTTCAAACTGGTCTTAAAAATCTGGAAAAATTACAGTACATTCTTTTTATAAAGTAGATCAAAATGGCATGGTGTTCCACTGAACATTTATAAAGATAATTTTACGATAAGTCATCCTAATATCGACATTTTTATCACGGCATATATAATAATAGGGCCTGAATGGCCGGTGGCTAGTGCTGGCGCTCGGTGCGTAGGTTTCAGGTTCGAGTCGGCGGGTACCATGGATGTTTACTTAGCAGTTCCGAATTCTAATGGCCCCAAACCATAGGTCCCGGTCCTAATAGGATGTGGGGCGTTACTGAGGGCATTGTTACTGCGCCGTCGTATCTTCAAGTTACGCGCCCCTGGGTATTACCCAAAGTGAGGTAACGTCTGTTCAGCGCTTGCAGCAAGCCATACAAGACCAAGCTGTCTATGTGTGTTTGCCAGCTGCAGTGGAACAAAAAAAATACCTCTAATAGCTACATCATAATGAATGAGGGGCCAGAGGATATTCCGAGATGCCTTTTAAGGGTAATTTGCTCATTATTTCCCAGTCATATGGGTGTAAACTTCTGACTGATGCTTATGGTATCTAAATCACCATTAAGTCTCCTCATTTTGTAAAATAGTGATTGTAATGATCGTCTCCTAGAATATTTTCGAACCAAAAATCCTCTTATTCGCTGGCTGCGTTCATTATCACTGAGCCACGAAACAGTTAACTATATTAACTATTTTTTTATTTATTTCCAATGACGGGTACGAAAGACCCAACTGAATCCATGCAGAACAAAACAAACAGAACAGAACAAAACAATATAAAAAAACAAATGGCAACAGAAGAAAAGTCTATGGATCCATCATTCGGTTCATAGCCTCTCAATATCGCTGCCACAAAGATGAAGCAGAGAACGCAGGACAGCTCTGAAGGTGAGCACAGTCCATAAGTTCCCATTGGTTACAAAGCCTGTAACAAAAAGGTTTTCAAGTACATTTATGTAGTGTAAATGCCTAGCAAGGCAATCGTGGCCAGTTACGAGACAAAACTCAGCAACTGTCCTCATCCTAGACAAGTCAGAAAGTTTTGAAATACTGTTCCACCAAGACTTTCGGGAATTTCTCTCCAAAGCTCTTTATCAAGCTTGTTCTTAAAGGTTGATTTAATGAATAATCTTACATTGTTTAAAAGGATCTATCTGAAATATTTAAAGCGTATTATTATTAGGAAATGAAAGCCAACTCATATGCATGATTGTATTTATGTGTATATATGCTAGCATAACTTAAAAATGGCATAATTTAAAAATAACACAATAATATATTCATAATATCGGACCAAAAATTGAACGAAAAAATTCTGAAACATTATTTTTTTTTATTATTCTATTTTTCATGCCACCAGGTGGCAGCTTTAAAATTGACTGACCCCATTAGTTCATATATTTAAAAAAAAATAGACAAAAATATTAACAGCTTTAATTTCTAATTTACTTTCCAAACTAACACTTTTATATTCTTAAAAAAAAAAAATCTAACAGATTACAAGTAAAAAAAATTATTGGAAACTCTTGTATAAGAATGTTGGTTTATTCGACTATTTTATATTAAAAAAAAGATTTATTTATAATCTCAAACATTTAATTCTGCAGAAATATTTTTATTAGTTAAAAACAAAGACATTTTATTCTCTGAAACCTTGTTAAAGAAATATCTACTTTTTATAGATAAAACAAACAATTAATTTATAAAACAATTATTGACTATTTATACGACAATTTAGCCATAATGAAAAATTTGAAAGAGAAAAAAAAGATACCATACGTTTGTAAAGTTCGAATTCTAGACTGACTATTTCTTCAGCTTGGGCCAGTAGGTCTTCGTCATCCAATGTAGAACCCATCGCACGAGCGATATCCAAAATGAAGTCGTGAGCCGTGTCGCTGGAATTCTGATTTAAAAATCATGGTCCAAATTCCTCATTTTCAAAAGAAAATATCCGCTTTTAAGCTGAAATAGAAAAGAAAATAACTCTAATCAAAATACTTTGCAATGGCCAATGCTATTTTTTTATCATGATGAACATGATGCTGTCCTGGTTAGAGGTCCGTGATGTTATCCAAAAATGAGGGCCAAGCAAATATAACTCCATTTCAAAGTTTTGTCGGAAAAGGTACTTTGGGCCCCTTAACTCTTGAAATGTTTCATGAATAACGTTAGTCTTAAGGAGTTTTCTGGAGAATTTGGTATTGGAGTGACATTCTCCTGGAAATATATGTTAAATGGTAAAAATGTGGAAACATTTGTTAACCAAATGTACAACATATACCACTGTTTATATAATTAGATACCTGAATTTAAGGTCCCATTCCAGCATTTGAAAACATGTTAAAAAAAAAATAAAAAAAGAAGATTCTAAGGCTGCTAGAATACCATGATTTTGACCATTAAGAAATCGACAGTAAGCAATGTGCTGCCTTTTTTTTATTTTTTCTTTCTTCAATAATATTATGATAATTGCAAGTTCTGTTATTGTTATTGCCTATCTTCCTCATCAAAAAAAGTAATCTTAACAAGAGTTTGTGGATTTTTGAAAGGAAATCAAACCAATAATCTTCTGTTCAAAAGAAGTTTAGCCGCCAATGCAGATTAAAGGTGATGATATCAAATGGGTTCAATGGGGTTGAGTTAAATGATGGTTGAGGGTTCAAATGGTTTTTTTAATTTAAATTCTGTAAGTAGGTAAAAAATTACACCACTGCGATTTTATAGCTGTGGTTCTTATTGTAACTGCGGCATTTTGTGTATGAAGATTAAAAATCAAATAGTTTTTTTTTAGCTAGAGAAGAATAATTGTCTTTAAATAAAAAAGAAGAGTTAATGCAAATAATAAAGGTACTCATTTCGAAAAAGTTCTGTCAAATAGCGTCTACAGAATATATGCCTATTTCAAAAGTAACAATAAATAAATACAAAAACATCTATAATTTTAGCTATAAACATTTTTAAAATATCTTCGTCAAAACATTCAAAATATATTCTGTAAGAAATATTATACGTTAAAAATTTATAGCATTTAAAAATTTCAGAAAGAACTATTTTTTTCCCGAAAGAATATGTTTAATATTAAGATAAATTAAAAACTAATGAAAAATATTAAATTTCTTC